>JAQIXO010002370.1:0-10103 GCA_034700305.1 Protaphorura armata | reverse complement strand
TAAATCTACTGCTGGCTGGCTACCAGACATCAGACAAAATCAACCAGAGCAGGTTCATGGTCTCTCACGTACTCAAGTAGTCAAGGAAAGAAATATTTATATACAATTTATTCTGTGGTTTTGTGGACGTTTATTCCTCAAAATATGAAGACGTTTGGGATTCTTATAATTGGAACCTTGGCTTTAATCCGTAAGTAGATTTTTTTAAAAACATTTCGGAAATAACAATTTTGAAGTCGAATGATGATTTGATACACTGTCAAATATTTAAAGAAGAGGAATTGTAGCATCAGGCATCAGAGGGAATGTTTTTCTAAAGCATAGTGGTATCGGACCGCCCCGGGAGCTTCAGTGTATTGATTTTAAATTCGTCGGTTTAGGAAATGTCGTATTAGACAACAACGCTCGCGATTTATTCCTAATGATTCTCTTTGACCCCACTAGACAAACTATAAATGTAGGACGTGTGTTGTCTGGAAATACTCGATAATGTTAATGTTTCATCTAGCTTTGATTATGTTAGCGATTTAGATGCATTTTTTATAGAATACATGGAACGACTTGGTTAAAACGAACCATTAATCGCCGTTCATTAACTAAAATTATATTTAAAATTATGATGTTTATATTTTCTTCTGAAATTGTAGAGCTGCAGGTCAAACATATAGTATTTGTGGTGACATTAGTATGGAAAACATGAAAATAACTCTAGTGATACCAGTTATATTAATTTAGGAATATAGAGCACATGGGAGTGGTACAAATAATAACAAGACTTTTTATACTACCTCGTAATTAATTTATTCGTAGAAGCCTGCAGCTCACAGGTCAACAATGGGAATGGAACTCTTATTATTACTGAAGTCAAGAAGGAAGTCAATAAAATATTGGGTCAAGAAGCTAAAATAGAAGGTGTCAAACAAATGCTACTTCAACAACTACACAATTTACAACAAGAAGTTGTAAATATTCCATCATCCACTTCACCACCCTTCTACGCCTTCACAGTGGTCAGAGTTGTCGGACCTGACGGAGAGGAAATTAATGGACCACCGCCAACAAATCCCTCTACATTGACAAGCCCTAAAGCCACGCCAACAATTAAAAAGATCAGAACAACTGCGAAACCAACTACTACAACCACTACTCCCGCGGCTACCACCACAACCACCACTAAGGCTGCGCCAACCACCACTATTACTACAACAACGACTACACCTGCGCCAACCACAACTGCAGAAACCAGTACTGCTGCGTCAACAACCACTACAACGACGACGACCGTACCGACAACAACGACAACCACAACGACTGATCCACCAACCAGTCCAACCACTACGATCGCCACGCCTGAGCCACCAACAACTGCGTTCTCCATTTTCGGCAGAAACACCCGAAGACGAAAGCTATACAAACGCACAACAACCACTGCTACGACTACAACGACAACGATTGCACCAGAAACCACTACCCGTGTCCGAAGATTTACTACACGTGGTCGCAGATTCACAATACGACCACGCCCTAAAACCACCACAGTTGCACTTGCAACCACTGAACCTATTCCAACTCATAGCACAACTCCTTTCCCATCTTTCAAATCCATTCTTCGTGGACCAGAAACAAGAAAAATCCGTCCAGCCATTTCAATCGGTCCAATTGATCCAGAGAAGAAAATTTCTCCAGAAATTCCAGCTACTCCTATTGTTCCGGTAATTTACAAATACCGGCCAACAATTGCAACACCCAAACCGACTCAACGAGAAAGTAAAAAAATTTCTCCAGCAACTACGCCTAGTCCGATTGAACCAGAAAGGAAGGATAGTTCTCCAGAAATTACACTTACGCCGGTTGAGCCAGATAAGAGAGAAAGTTTTCCAGCAGTTACGGCAAGTTCCATTGAACCAGAAAATCAGAAGATTTCTCCAGTAACTACGCCTAGTCCGATTGAACCAGAAAATAAAAACTCTCCAGTTACGCCTAGTTACATTAGACCAGAAAACAAAGCAAGTTCTCTAGAAATTCCAGTCACTACTTTTACCCCAGCATTTAAATATCGCCCAACAATTAGCGCAGTACAACCAGAAAATAAGAAAATCTCTCCAGCAATTTCAATCAGTCCAATTGATCCAGAAAGAAAAATTTCTCCAGAAAGCCCAGCCACTCCTTATGTTCCAGTAATTTATAAATACCGCCCAGTAATTCCAGCCAGCCCAGTTCAAATTGAATTAGAAAATAAGAAAATTTCTCCAGCAATTTCAATTGGCCGAATTGATGCAGAAAGGAAGATTTCTCCAGAAAATCCAGGCGCTCCAGTGATATATTACAAATACGGGCCATCAATTTCACCCCCAGAAAATAAGAAAATTACCCCAGCAATTACTCTGACACCAATTGTTCCAGTTCCAGCAACTAATAAAATTCAAGGAGAAGTCTCAGTGAGTCCCATTCCTCCTACAGTGAATGATAAAATTCATCCATTAGTCGTTGTTCCAGAAATTAGTAGATTTCGTCCAGCAATCTCAGTGGTTCCTCCTTCAGCTAAATATTTTCCAGCGAATGAAAATATTTATCATCCTTATTCTAGCATTGGTGGTGCTCATGGCCAAGGCCAGACACCAGTGAAGAAATCCAATTCTGTAGTGAATCTTGTTTCATTTTCAGATGCACGTGATAAACCACAGTCAGATAAATATGATAAATATGAGAGATTGTATAGTATTAAGATTACGCTTTAAATTTTTACGGTACGCATCACTTTTTTTGCAATTGGCAAAATAGTCTAAGGTACCTGGACAGTATTCTCATATTTAAGGTTACACTGTATTACGTGATATTTTTATAATCTCTACCTCTCTGAATCAATGGCGCGGTTGTCTATTTCTCCAATAAGCAAATGTACTGATTGTGATCAAGAAATATAGGACGGCGAATTGCTCAAGAAAATAGGCTAAGAACTATTAGTTTTAAATTGTAGTAGAGCTTTATTTTTAAAATAAGAAAAATATTATCTCGTAGGTTGAACTTATTAGTGGTTTCTTACGAAGTATTTATTGTGTAGAATTTTAAAATATGTAGTGTGTGTTTGAATCATTTCTCCGATTAATAAATCACCTGAAATACAGTGACTAAATTGCGTCTCTTGTGAAATTCTTTTATTTAATGAAAATACAGATCATTCTGGATTCTCGGCAATTGTAAATAATTTGAATTTCTAGACATTTCTAAAAAAAATTGCTAGATAAACTAAAGAGACCGGGTAAAAATTTTATTTGGAGCAAGTCGCGCATGGAATTATATTAACTTGGTTCTTCGTTTGTCTTTTTTATTTCACGAGTAAGTGAGTCAGCGAGAATACAAATCATCTCATTTTGTTTGGAGTTATCAGCAATTGTTTCCAGGAAAATCAGACCGACCTACATTGAAAAGTGTGTGTGCCACTTGAAATGACGAGACAATAGTTCAAGAAAAGAACTGGAAACTATGCATTTACAATCAAACATGATACCAAATATTTACCACAATACCCAAACTTCCAAGAAATTTCGCAGGTATTGTAATTTCCAATGATTAATCGTTTTCTAGCACGCCGGCCGATAGACATCTCAAAATTGTGGCCCAAAACATGGCATCATTGTGAAAAAAAAAAATTTTCCTATGGCTCGAATGTTGAAGCGACTAGGCCAGAAAAATGCTCTAGAAAATGTGTACCCTCAGGTTGTAATTGCTAACCCGCTTTCGGACCACGGTATGATCTTAATTCTTAATACCAACTACTAATGGACGTTGGCTAATATTAATGAAGTTAGGTCATTCTTTAAATACGTTCAATGTTAATGTGAGACAAAGTCCTTTCCAAAACACGCACTGTTTCGTAATTATTTCCAACCTGCTCATCATTAATTGCCATGCACTCATCTTCAATAAACTTGCACATCTCTTACACCACCAAAACAACATTAGTGTCAATGTTTACGTGTCTCTGTCTCTCTCTCTAAATGTCAATGCCTCAAGGGTAAGTATTTCTAAATTTTTGAATATTTTATAAATTCTTGGCATGAATGTGGAATTAGTGGAATGTCTCGTAATGTGTAATCCTTGTTTTGATGGAAAGTCGCCTAAAACACAATTTGATGAGGGAAACCTGTTTTTTGGCTGAATAATAAATAATACATAGAATAAATTGATGAACGAGACTCCACATTCGCATGCACGATTAGCTTGTACATAATGAATCATTAGGTTTTGGTTTGGGAGTGATTCCCCTCAAAAAGTAGTTTGACTTGTTTGTTATTTATGATTTAATCAATCCTCTTCAGAGAACTCCAGAATTGAAAGGAAAGAAATTGAAAATATAGTTAACAATTAGTCAACAATTATTGATCTGCAACGAAAGATCGTCCGGAGTGGAGTGTGGCAAGATAGTAAATTCACGCCTGACTCAGTTCTGGGTCTCCTTTTAAAAATATGAAGACATTTGTGGGCACTGGAATTTTGACATTGGCAATAATCGGTAAGAATTATTAAATTGAAAATTGTTTACCTGGTTAAAAATAAATCTTTAAAATTTTGTTGTTTTGAATGGAGTAATCGGAAGACATTTTGAATCTTTAAAAATTAATTGAATCATAGATTAAAAATGTAGAGAGTGTTAACTTGCAGTAACTTAAGGGTAATTCATGTTTTAATTTACTCGTAATTTTGACCCCGTTGCGCATTTTAGAATTTTGAACATTACTTCGGGAACGACACAATTTTTGTCTGAACCTTATGTAGTCTTGATTTTCTCATTAATTAATTTATCTTCACAGTTGCCTGCTGTTCTCAACTTACAAATGGTCAACAAACAGCGGATGAGATTAAGGAAGAGCTGAAAAGACTACTAGGACAAGAAGCCCAGATTTATGAGTCCAAACTAAGACTTCTACAACAACTTCAAAGTTTACAACCCGAACTCGTAAATGCTCCAATTACACCTACGACAGCTCCACCACCACCACCTGTTGCTGTAACTGTAACTAGAATCGTTACACCAGTCGAGGATGAGTCAACGACGCTTCAGACAATTAACTCTGCTTCAGCGGCCACCGTTCCGGTAACCCCTGCACCCACGACTGAGCCCGCACCCGGTACAAATCCTTCAACGGTTCGAAATGTCATTTCAAGTACAAGTACATCGAATGATAACAAAACGAGATCAGTTGGAGACATTGTGTCATTTTCGGAAGTTCGTGTGGATTCACCTGGTATCATAATTTTAAACAAAGGGAGAAAACCCGCGTTGGTCCGTAGTAAATAAATTATGTGAGATATTTTATGAGTTTAGCAAAGTTTAACTTGAAGGTAAACAAACCTGAGTAAAAATTAAGAGCAAAATTAAACATTATATTTCTATCGCGTATACAATTTTTCAATTAAAGTTGAGGTTTTTAATTTTCAAGTTTTTTTTTATTGTTTCATGACTCATGACTCCGACTTGTGCTAACTACTGAAGACACATACATTTGATGACGAAACGGTATGCGTATGCCATTTGTGCATGTCACGAAGTATTTGAATTTGTCAGCATTTTTCAATCATCATTTCTCGATAAGTAGGCCAAAAACAGTCAATACCAAATCTGAGCAACAATTCTGTCCATTTAAAATTTTAACATTAATAAATTGATGACGAGTATAAACATTGTTGGAATGACAACAAATAAATTATAGAATGAGTTAAGTTTTGACCCAGTAATTGTGGAATTCGAGTTGTCAGTTTTTCAAGTCAGGCATTCCGAGAAGTGCAACCCCGATGACAGGCCGGACGTGTGCCAAGCTATTCATTTAACTAACTGCCTATGCTGGTATTTTAATTCGAATTATGGTTTCATCTCCAATTTCAAAACAGTGCAATACGAGTTACGACAGTTACGAGTACGAGCATCATTTTACAGTCTGACTGACTCTGTTCGTGTTCTAATTTTAGAATAATCAGAAGGATGCACTACGTATGTGCGGAATTCAATGCCATACTAATTCGACACACTGCAAAAATCGCATTTGAATTTGCTTACTCATACATCATGTAAACTTAACTAGCATTCCGCTAATTAATCACCTTCCTAATTTTAAACTCATGCAAACACACATCCTGGGCGTAATTTGCATCATTTCAATTTCCGGTCTGCTATACTTATACGTATAGATACGAATGTATGTTCTTATTTAATTAAGAGTGTCATTACGAATTGCAATGGCGATGCAGTTATTGCTAATGCATAATTGGTAGTAGTGTTTGTATTCCGAGGTCGAAATGAAAAATCCAATGCAAGCTCTCACGCACGACAAAAGATAGCTGGTGTTAGAAACATGCACTGCACTGCATTACCATAATTAGGAAAGCCAGCCATTTCGGGTTTTACAAATTCTGTTTGTATTTTAAGAAATTTTTTGATGATATTTGCGAGTATTAAATTGCTTAATTACTCCATTAATTATTTTGGCGAATACTGTAGTTTCTTTATATCTGTACTACAGTAAGCTCTAAGCAGAGGAATGCATGCGTAAGTTACTTTTATTTCTATTCATACGCATTTACGCATGCATTGCATTGCGTTCAATTAACCGTCACGAATTTTAACTCTCCATTTCTATTTTTCCCAACCTAATTTTACAGACACTTTGAATTTTTCCGAATCATCTCATCGTAACATTGTCGTTAAATGTTTCTAATTTTGCAAGAATTACAAAAGCCAGCAAGTCAGAGTTACAAAGCGGCATTGTTTGAGTTTATCTGTCATGCTTTTACTACTGAACCACCTACCAAGTCTAAAGCGTGTGAATTTTAACTTTACTCAGCAGTTAAACTCTAAACTCATTAGTTAGCAGATTTTTTCCCCGAAAGGATCAAATCAAAGTGTACAAATACATGTGCATGTGTATTGCTTATTTATGAAAGTTAGGCAGCCGCGAGACTTGCTTTTTTTTTTTTTAATGTCGATGATGACAAATCTTAATTTATTTGGTAATTAAACCCGCACTATGTATACAATAACAATTGTACGTACTAGTACATGTGCATGCAAAAGCATTACAATTTTATTAAGTTTTGACAATCCCTTGTCTTGTCGTCGCCTGACGTCACTTTCTTTGACTGAATTACGCGCTAAGTTTGTTAGAACACGTAATCGGAATCGTAATGCTAATTCTGACTCGACGAAAATAAACCAGTACATAAATAAAATGACAAATTCACAACAACAATTTACGCAAACAGTGGAATGCATATAAATTTTAACTTTCTTCTTCTGGGTGACTCATTGTCTTTGTCATATTCACATGCATGATTCATGTGTCCTGGAACATTGGGTATATGACATGATGTTTTGCCAAAATTTGCATCCGAATTGTTTCCAAGATTGTCTTATGCATCATATGAATGTAGGACGGATTTTTAAATTTTTACAAGTAATATTATTTACAAGGTACTGGCAAAAAGTGTCAGAACTACATGTAAAATTCGTCCTTTGAGAAAAATCCATCTATGTGCTGGTAGAAAGCAACATCCCACGCGGTAGCTCCTGTGTTAAGTGTCCGAGCCGCAGAGTCACTAACTAATGCTAATGTTTTTGTGCGCGTCAGCGTCATATTTAAGTAAGTCAAGTCACTGTGTAGTGTACAGCAGTAAGTAATGGCAAATGGCATGTTTGTTGTCATTAAGGAATCGTTCGTTTCATTAGTCATGTCATGTGTTTTCTTTAAAAGAAAAAAATCTGCAGATGACACATCAAGAAACCAAAAATGTTGTTAAGAATACGAATACGAATGCAACAACACGCAACTAATTTTTTAGTCACTACCACCACTAACTTATCTTCTACTGTATACTTGGTCAGAGAACGGGATAAACCAAATGAATACATAAGATTTTAAATTATGAAGGATCTAGTGAAGTGAGGAAAACCCGGTCGGCCCAGAAACCTAAATTCCACAAAATACGAGCAAACCACGCCATGTTACGGATTACGGGAAATGGCATGGCGAAAATTATCTGGGAGTTAATAGTTAACTAATGAGTTCGTGTGATAGTTCATGTATGCATGCAAATGTCTAGGCCTTGGTCCAGGTCTGAACTTGACATCCAAATAGATCCCCTAGCTTCCGAGTACATACATTTTACGTTGGTGTAAATTTAAATATGCATAAAATCGTTTTGGTCAGATTTCTCTGGTAAACAAAACAAAAATGGTTCCTTGGTATTGGAAGTCTAACACAAAATGTGGTTTAAGCCGCGCGGAGCACGAGTGAAATTTTTTGGGGGCAACAAGGAAAGTTTGTAAGTAATTAGATGCAAGTTCACTGGCCAATTATGCATGTGCAGTACTGTGCACTTAAGCAGTGCAGGTTCAGGCGCATTATGCTTTTGTTGTGGTATTATGTTTATGTTTATGTTCGTGCGTTTGGATGGAACGAGATCTGACTTTGAAATTGAAAATTGGGAGAAAATCTTTTCAGATGTGGTCAACCAAATGATTAGCTTAAATCACCAAAGCTAATCTAAAAGTTCAAACTCACAAATCACAAATATTACATGCCCATGGGCCATGGGTGATCTTAAAAGATTTTCGATTTCAATTTGGGTAATAAAATTCGCCAACCAATTTGTAACAATTCTATATTGTCACAGCAATATGTATTGCTAAAAAGATGAAACCGGGTGTCCATGCTGAAAACCCTGTTTGAAAAAAGTTACAGTTTTCCTTCTAAACCTTCCTAAAAAGTAAAAACTCTCAAGCCCACACAATAAATTCATTCATTCTCTTTTTAAGTGACAATTTTTTGACTCCTCGACATCTTAAAAACACGCAATCTTTTAAAAACCTAAACTGTACTGTAAATTCTAAGCCATGCCATGAATGCAACAACGGCAACGGGAGCTCAGAAAATACTTAAGCCGAGATCTTGATTCTTGAGCACTGCACTCTACGTACAGTACTAAATGCTTACAAATTGAATGGATGGGTGCAAATGCTAAATGCTAAGAGAGGACACCTTTTAAAAATATGTACACGTTTTACATTTACAATTTAGACCAAAATTCTTAAGCCCTTCCGCAAAACGGTACGTATGTTTAAAAGTCAAGTTGTCGTGCATGTGCTTTTTTCCCAATCTGTCACACAAATAAAGATTTAATGCATGCAGTCGTATCGTATGGCCAGGCACCGGCATGGCAGTGACATTTTTCTTTTCCTTATGTTAAAATAATGTATGTATTCAATGTGGTTCAATTTAGTCAAGTTCAAGTTGACATTTTATTTCTTTCTCGTACATGTGATAAAATGTAAATTGAATGGACTGTATACATTTGCACGCATAATTCAATGAATGCATGTGCATCAGCTCAGAATAGAAAATCAGGTGCATGGGCACATGGTCTTTCGATTCGATTGCACTTAAGTTCATTATGTACGTACGCACTTGTATTTATCAAAAGAATAAATTAATTCTAAGTTGAATAGATTTAAATCATCGACCGCGTTGATTTTTTATTGAACTTGGACTTGAAAATCAAATCTCACGAAATTAAATGCTATTGTAGAAAATAAAATCTTGAGTTCGAACTTGAACTACTTGAACCCTTTTTCTCATGGATTTCATTCTTAGGCTTATTGGCAAAACCGCATCTCAGGAGAGGGTAGTGCAGCAAAGCACTGCATTGTCCTGTATTTTATGCAGCATATGGTTAATGGCCTGGCCTAAACTCTAAACCACTGCACTGTCACTATTACATTATGAGGTACAACTTTTGCTTTATTACTTTGCTTTGCATTTGTCGTTCCACTTCTACTAACTAAAACACTCTTTCTCATCATATCAAGTAAAGTAAAGTAAAATTCACCAGGTGAGTTTTACCTGATGATTTTTCAGTGTTGTCAAATGTAAGGAATCATTCTAATGCTTAATACTCATAAGGCGGTGCATTGGCAGTGGCAGGCCATTAACGGTTTCCTCTTCAAACGTCGTTGGACTTAATAAATCCACCCTACCTGGATTGCATGAATTCGTCATCGTTTAGATTATCCTAGTCCTAGTCCCGGTCATATCGTAATGAGCGTAGATTAT
>JAQIXO010002369.1:0-10104 GCA_034700305.1 Protaphorura armata | reverse complement strand
AGGGCATGCCCGGGTACTAGAAAAAAAATATGGCATACCTGCTTCCTCGTATACATGTAATGACTCTCCCTTGTCAGATTATTTAGAGAGCAGAGGAAAAAAATATAACTAAAAAAATGCGGATTCCAGTATTCGAATTAAAATTCCCATCATTTTTTGAATTCCGACTAAATTGCAATTAAAATTCGTTTTATTTTTTTTCAATTTTTTTTACGAAATACAGAGAATTGTGAACAATCTCCGCATATACTAGCGGAAATGATCGAATGTCTGACGGGGTTTCAATAGACGTCAGGTTCAGGTCTCGAATAAACGTCGGTTACGAATATAGAGAAAGTGGTGAAAGTCTACGCATTTTAATTTCGCCGGAACAAATTCATAAAATGTCCAATTATTCGGAAAGAATTTGAATTAAAATTCGTATTCGAATTATCAGATTTCGGGTTAAAGAATTCATATTAATTCAAATCATTAAATTATTTGTTTTCCTAGTTGTTCCTCTTACGAGGGAATGACGGAACGTGTAACACACTGATTTCAACCTAACTTTTTTTCTGGAGTTGTGTTGTGACGTTGTGAGTAGAGCGAATTGGATCGAGAATGAATCCAAGTAGATAAAATAAAACATTTCGGGCATCCCAATTTCAGAATTCCTAAAAATTATAAACATATTCATGTATTATTATTTTAAAAAAATTGTAATCAATCCGAAATCCATCAACTATGGCCGGGATTACCAAATTTTGAGCGGGCCGCGCCACTTCACCCGCCAGACCACGAAATATTTTTTATATGATTACCCGGCCGTGTGTATGTTTTAGTCAAAACTTAATCTGTGTGTATTTCCATAATTTAATGAGCAGGCAGATGATTCATGCGGGTTCAACGTAGCAGAAACATCTAACCATGTGAATGTCGAGCCCAATTACATGGACCAAATTGGAAATCAAATATTTTGTGGACACAGGGGAAGTAGCGACAGTCAGGCGTCCACATCATCTCAACTTTCTCAATTGAGCGGAAATTCCCAGAATACTGGTCAACGAGACGATAACCACACCCAACAAATTGAAACGTACACTTTTCCTATTGGGTGGACTCAAGAGCCGCAGTCCATCCATCATGCAAATCTGCAGAGTTATTCCAATGCAAATAACTCTGACTCTGTCGGGATCGTTTATTTGACCACTCAAGTTCCACCGAATGACCAAGGAAATCCGAACATGAATCATTTGGAGCAAGTTGAAGATGCTAATACAAATAATTTGTATTCTGAAGAAGTGTTGGAAGGACTGACAGAAGTTATGAAACACCTGGCAAGACTTGACAAGTATTACACAAAGCTCGAGTGTGTCCGTACATTACTCGTCCCTTTACACAAAATGGTGAGCACAGTCGAAAGGAATATACGGACGTGGACTATGCCCAAACAACATAAGGATGCATTGGCTGCGAAAACACTCCAGTTAAGAAGTCAAATCAAAATTGAACATCCAAATCAACCCATTACAGCAGCAGTTGAGATTGGAGATCAAATGGATGAGGATTTCCAAGTGGATGAAATTGATATTGACTGCCAATAATTTTCTGAGTTGACATTCCAAGATATAGGGTGGGAAATATGTATATTGGTATGAATTCAGTGACTCTTCCTTGTGAGACAAGTATTTTATATACTTTTTTTGAATCTTGTAACTTGAGAAGCACGAAATATAGTACAGTATTTTCCTTGAAATTAGAAAATACACTTTACATGCTAACATGTAAGTATCGAAGAAAAAGCACCTTCCAGATAATGTCTTATAGCTTTAGAAGTAAAATTACAGTATTTTCTATTTTGTATCTTGGTTTTTCCGTATTGGAAAGATAAGATAGTTTGCGTGAGACACTCATTTACGAGTTAATTCTGTCCATCATTGTATTACAGCATATCAATTAAAATTAATGTTAAACGTGTTTTGTCATGTTTAATAAATGTGTCCTTCCAATTACAAAGAAATCCCAACTGGGAGTAGTAGGCATTTCGTTTATTAAAATGACTAGGCATACTGGAAATCTCTGTATTACTTATTAGTCATTCATTACATTATTCGGACGTGTGTATTTGGGAGGGATATTAAAAACCAGAATTTGGTTAGGCCAAAAAATTTTGAACAGAAATTATCCAATGGAGGGACACCGTAAATTGTCATCCCTAATCCCTGCCCTTTTCCCGAAAATTCATTTCACCTTCACTTTGAGGTGCGTGTCTAATTATTTTCCAGACCTAGAGTACTGTTTTCACCAAAAATTGGATCATTTAGCATCATGTTTCAAGATATTTTGAAAGAACACTTCTACATCATTCGAATTAATCTATCAAGCTGAATTTATAGTGTAGGGAAAATGAGTCTACAAAATATCTTCGCAATAATTGGTAATAATGCATATAAATATTTTTTCTCTTCTCCTGCTCTCGACCAAATTTATTGACAGAGATCATGTTTCATGTGTTAGCAGGACTCAACATTGAGTGACGTCAGTCGAAACATACTTGTCTTAACAGAGGAGTCAGTTGTAGCGATTAAATGAACCGACGCGGAGCAGTTTTAAAGCTGAACTAAACCTCTCGATGAAAATATACTTTGCTATTTTTCACTCTAATAATCTGTATTGAAATTGCATAGCTTGTATTTATTTCTCTTAAAATAAGTTTAATCGATTACTTACAAAAGTGGTTCAATTAATTTGGTAATTTGTAATTAATTACGAAATCATAATTACAATTACGTAATTGTAATTGTAATTAATTACATCCAAAATCCTGTGTAATTGTAAATTGGAATTTTGAAGAAAGTAATTTGTAATTGTAATTGGAAATTTTGAGTATGTAATTTGTGATTGAGATCATGAGATCATCATTCTAGAGGTCATTCATTATCCAAACAATACACCTTACGAAAACTAGCTATTTAAGAAAAAATTATCTCAAATCATCTTTCATTACAACTCTCTATATATCTAACCTTCTCTCTATCGGACACCTCCATATATCGATCAAATCGCCAGGCCCTTAAGACAGCCTTTCATCATTTTGCTTCACAGGGGGTGTTCCTTATCCCGGCTGTTTGTTAATGTTCGTTCTGCTCGCGTGAGTGCGGATTTTCGTACATTGAAATTGAATTAAGTTCGTTGTATCCAAATAATATAGAGAAAGTCCATTAGAATTACCTAATCTATTTTGTAGATAGGGTTCAATCTTTCGGACAGTCAATGTATTTTGATTGCTTACAGATGTACCGCTGTTTATTCATTCCAGTCTTTTCCTACAACATAGAACTATCACGTCCAGTGCTTTTCCAAACAAAACCTTTGTTTTTATACTGATGCCGTGAGTTAGTAATAAACGTGAGTATGAATTCTGGGACACCCTGTACTACTGAAAGATGATGGCATGGCTAATATGTGAAATGCAGCGGGGTAGCAGTGACGCGCGCTATGCCATCTTTCACCATCGAGAACCTTCTGTGCTGTCAATGTATTTGACATTATGGACTCAGAAGGCTGGATTTTGCCAATCATTACAATCATTTATTTGACATTATCATTCTGCGCCATGGCTTTCTCAGCGGAAGCTCATTACCAGGTGAATGCGCTTTATGAGGGTATGACCTTATTAAATAATTTATTTGTTAATAAAAATAACATACAGAGTTTAAATCCTTTAAAGCAGCATAACCGAACCAATGGGAGAAATCTGACGAATTTCAGATTGGATTGGATTGCCAACCCTAGTGTAGAACAAAAGAATGGATTCGGCAGAAGCTGACTGGCATTGGAAATGTGAAAATAATTTATCATGAATTGTTAGAAGTCTCATGACATCTCATGTCACAACAAGCTGACATTAAAACTATTAAACCTGGCACTCGAATGCCTTGTTTGGAACTGCCGTCAATGTCACTGATACTACCTTGCTCATTATTGAAATACGTTTTATAAGAGTTTTAAACCAAATAGCGTGGGTTCTCGTTCTAGATAAATATGGTTTCAACGCTTGAGTAGTCAAAACTCACTCCGTCATGCAATAAGACGAAGTACCCTATGACTTATTTATGAAAGGATTTCATATTTCATGTACAATTTGCAAGAAATATTTCTTCACAGGACTGATTTTTAAAAGAACGGGGTGAATAATACAATTCGAAGTAACTCTTAACACAGCTGAGTATAACTGATGTAGGAATTACGATTCAGTCTACGAATGTTGGTCAGGTGAAGACATGGAGAACGTTTTCAGCGTCAAAAGAAAGTCCAACATCCAAAGATCAAAAACTCAAAATGCATTTTCGATATCAAAATCCAAGAATTCAATGTCATTAAATTCCATGATGGGAATTGATGACATTCATTTGGCTTCTTATTTCCAACCATGTATAAACTTCTGCTATTATCTTCTATTTGTTCCATTCAAAATTGAGTATGCTCCTGCTCCCAACACTTATTACATTCGGACAAATAGATTCCAAAGGGTAAGTTAGACAAACCAAAACTATTGGATTTGACGTATTTTCATTACACATCCTAGGCTAGTCCTTACGGACCGGGCAACACATATGGTAAACTTCTCAATATTCCGCATTAGCCATACCGGTTTCCTCATCACTCAAAATTCGTGAAATTTTACGGGTACCACGTCAAAAAAATCGTCACCATAACCCGAAATTTCCCTTAAGTACTCTTGTCATCTCACCCCAAATATTTGGTTCAGTGTGTCATTTTTGTTCATATTGTTATTTAAATTATTTGAAATTTTAGGTTCTCTGTGGAATAATTCAACCCATTATATGTGTGAATGCCTTCTTCGAGTTTCGCGGTAAATTTGTGGGGAAGGTTCGACAGAGTCCAGAAATATTCATGCGTGGAATTGATCGAGCAAATACAATTCTCATGTGTTTCGTGTTTTTTTACACGGTGTGGTTCAGGAGGAACACTGTTCTAGCAGTGTGCAATCATTCTATTCCTTCACACAAGAACAAGAACGTAAGCATATTATACACGAACTTTCGGCAAATCCGCCGAAGTATAGACATACCGTATATTACCGAATAGAAACCTGGTCTCGAGTAGCAACCCGGCCTAGAATACAAACAGGGTCAAATTATGCGATCTTCCGTAAGAGCCCATATATTCATTTACCCCAGTACTCGTTTATAAGCCGGGTCTAGAGGCGGCAAAATTATATAGTAACCCGGGTTTCGATTCGGTAATATACGATAGTGAAATGAGTCTGCCATTCCTGTTTTGCTGGAGTGTTTTTCCTAATGGTTTTCCCCATTTCCTATCGGATCCGTAAAATCTGTCCTAATAAGAGACCCTCACTCGTAACGTCTGGATTTTCAAAGAAAAATGAGTCGTGTATAGAAAAATAACCTCACTCAGTATCCGGTCCCGCTTTGTGGATTGGCTTAGACAGCCCACGTGGGTTCGCTCTCCGGTCCTGATTGGTACCAGTGGTAGATTTTGATTGGTGCGCCTGGTAGGTTTTGAAGGGTGCACGTAGCTGCACGTGGGGTGTGACGTCATGTGCACGTTGGGTCCCACCGTCTACTCTAAGTTGAAGGAAGAGGGACGGCGAGAATGAATCACGGGGGCTGGGTGGGTGGGTGGATCCAATTTTCGTTGGACTCGGTAGACTGTAAGTCCTTGGCTTTCCACTCGATTGATTAATGATACCTCTCTCTGATTCTACAGATGAGCCGGGTGGTAACTTTATCATTCGTAGGACTCTTGACGTGCAGTGCATTTACGTATATGACAGAAGTTTTCTTTGAAGAAGCTGGAGGACACAGCTACAACTTTGAGCGTGGATTTTACAAATCAGTCCAAAGATATCGATTCCAGTACTATTTTACACATACATTAAAAGAGTTGATGAAATTAAAGAATTGTCCCCGTTGACAATCGTTGGAACCACGATCGCAATGATATTGCGTTTCTACAAATGGATGTTGTGGGATTTTGTAGCACCCATGACCTTGATGACCGTCTTAGTTGCTTACAAAGTGTCCAAGAAATTCAAGACCATTTTGATTCAATGTTGGAACGGTACTCTGGAAGAAGATGCGCTAGTAATTAAATATTGCTTTAAGCTTAAAGTACAAGAATGTTAATATATAATAATACTAAAATAACACAGGTATTTCAAGCCTATTCAAGAACCAAAACAATTTTCAACAAAATGAACGATTTCATTGGATCGATCTGCTTGACCGTGTTTCTCATCACGACAACATTCTGTGCTATTAATGTGTTCGATGTTATGGACACGGAAGACTGGATAATCCGAATCGAAATTATTATTTACTTAATTTTGTCATTCTCTACAATGGCTGTTTTGGCAGAGGCTCATTACCAGGTGAATACCTAGTTTATATTATACAGTTACAACGGGCCAGAACTTACAATTAATTTTGTTTTTGTGTACTTTTAGGCCAATTATTTCAAAACTTGGTTATTGGCGAGCCCAAGGAGATCATTCACAAATTTCCTGTTTGAAGCCGATCAGTGTAATTTGGCTATTAGAGGAGATCGTTTCTTTACTGTCACCTACAGCTTTTTGGGAACTGTGAGTGAAGTTCTATACAGAGTTTTTGTTATAATTTTAATATTGAATGTACTCTAATTTTGTATTTATGTACGTACAGACAATCAGCGCTATTTTAACGCTTACCATCATTATGATTCAATTCAGTGGTAATCTGAATTCTACAGGCTCACCTGCTTGAAAATATTTATTGTAGTATGAAATGATATCATCTTGTCGTTACGAGGTTTTGAACATCAGGGCCATTCAGGTTTTAAGCTTTATTTCTGGGCAAAGTTTTATACGGTTTTTTTATTTTGCAGCCTATGGGTGTTATAAGTTAATGCAATTGATAGAAGTTAGTTGTTTAAAGGCTATGCACTTATTGCAAAGTATAATTTCTGAATAAGTTAAGAATACCTATTTGATGATTCGTAATATAACAGGTTTAAATTCTTGTAAAAAAGTGTAGTATTGCAATTGGAATTTATTCAAGCATCTGTTTTCGTGTTGAGCAGATAGCAGCATTACAGGGCCAGGAAAAATTATCCCTCTACTTGGCATGAGTATTGTATACGTGGCATGGCTTGTAAAAGAGATCTCTAGCAGGCTCTAAATTCTACTAATGATTCACATATCTTGGATACGTGCCTTCAACACAAATATAGTGACAACTGACAACTATCCACCGTACAGCCTGAGACCATAACAAGTAAGATATTGTAAGCGTTAATATGGTCGATTTATTTTTCAACTTATCATGGAAGTGTCAAATTACAACATAGTACAATAGGACGAAATAAATTAAGTGTTATTTATGAAAACATTTCAAGGGAGACTATTATTATTGAAGAATTGAAGTTAATGTACGGGTTGACATGACATGGATGATATAAGAAGAAAATGGGATGAATAATACATTTGCATGAAGTAACGATTGACGTAGTGTGGAACCAATAGAAGTATTTCGGATTCATTTTTGTAACAGACGTTAGGTAAAAACATCCAATACAAAGTTTTCAGCGTCCAAGGCAAGTCAAACATGCAAAATCCAGAGTATAAAAACGTACTTTTGATACCAAAATCTAAAGCATGTTCATTAAATTCAGAGATTGATGAAATTCATTTGGCTTCATATTTTCAGCCATACATAAATTTTTGTTATTACATTCTATTTGTCCCATTCAAAATTGAGTCTGCTCCTGCTACCAATACTTATTACATTCGGACAAACAGATTTCAAAGAGTAAGTTAATTAGACCTAGTAATTATAACAACTATCACGTGCGTGTGTATAGTTCTGTACCTTCGAATTTTTAGTTTCTCTGTGGAATAATTCATCCAATCATATGCGTGAATGCATTCTTTGAGTTCCGCGGTATATTTGTTGAGAAGTTTCGACAAAGTCCAGAAATATTCATGCGTGGAATTGATCGAGCAAACACAATTCTGATATGTTTCGTGTTTTTCTACACGGTATGGTTCAAAAAGGACTTGGTCCTAGTACTGTGCAAGCATTCCAATACCATTCGATCACACAACATGATTAACGTAAGCTTGCCGTTTTGTACGATTTTATGGAATGCTTCCGGTTTACCTGCTGTTAATTTTGTTGGTTCAACAGGTAAAACGAATAGTGATCTCCGCATACGCCGTACTCTTTACCTACAGTACATTTGCGTTCATGACTTCCGTTTTCTATATCGGAGTTAACGGCTACAACATGATGTATGGATTTCGCCAATCAGTCCAAAAATATCGATTCCAGTACTATTTTACAAGGACTTTGGAAGACGTTGACGTATATGAAGAATTATCAGCATTGACTATCATTGGAACAGCAATCGCCACATTTCGGCGTTTTTATTTATGGGTATTATGGGATTTTGTCACATTCTTAACCACAATGACCGGTTTTGTGGCTTACAAAGTCTCGAAGAAATTTAACACCATTTTGATTCAATTTTCGATTGTCCTCCGGAAGAGGATGCACAAGTAATAAAATATTTGGTAAAACTCTACGTAGCAGAAATTATATTAATATCACTGCCAAAATATCCTAGATGTTCGAGGCCTATTCAAGAACAAAAATAATTTTCAACAAATTGAATGATTTCATTGGACCGATTTGCCTGGCTGTATTTCTCATTACAACGACGTACTGTGCTACCAATGTATTTGATACTATTGACACCGAAGAATGGATTCTCAAAATCATTAATACAATTTATTTGGTTTTGGCATGCTTCACCATGGCTTTCTCAGTTGAAGCTCATTATCAGGCGATTACTCTTTTTTATACAGTTATATTACTATCGACGAGACCCCCACAATTATATTAATTTTCTTTACTCTTAGGCGAGCTATTTCAAAACTTGGTTATTGGCTCATCCAAGAAGATCATTCACAAATTTCCTGTTTGAAGCCGATCAGTGCATCTTGGCTATTAAAGGAGATCGTTTTTTCATTGTCACCTACAGCTTTCTAGGAACGGTGAGTGTTATTTAACACAGAGTTTTAGCTACTGTTTGTAACTTTAGGTTCTAATTTCTGTATTCAAATATGTACAGACAGTCAGTGCTGTCCTAACGCTTACCGTCATTATGATTCAATTCAATGGGCACCTGAATTCTGTATCATCGCCTCCTTAAAAATAGTTAAGGATCTCATTCAGATGATTTAATTGCTAAACTGTTTAAATTTTGTGATTGACAACTCCACACCATTACTCATCGATGAATCGAATCACTACAAGAAAAATGCAAGAATGTATAATTTCGTAGAACTGCATTACACCCCAAATTGATATGAACGACTTGAGTACATTTTAGAAATAACAAACACTTTATCTCAAAAAAATTTGAACCGAAGGGAAGTATTTCTAACCGTCACTGTCAATCTCTCCATCGTGTAATATGCATATTGTAATGGCACTCACTTTTAACTGTTAAAGAAATATGTACCTAGAAATTCACTTTGTACCATACACTAAATAAATTTCTCACAAAAAATTCTATTTGGTGTGTAGATTAAATGCAATGAAATTCCGTGAAATTTGATATGAATTTGGAATTGAGTGCCATCGAGAGCAATTCTTGACTTGGTAGCCTGTATTACACAACATTGAATAAAATCTACACTAATTAAATTTAGAACATTGTTGTAAATTAGAGTAAATTTGCTTTATTTACAATATCATAGCCTCACTTTTAATTTTCAATAACACGGGCTGGTACATATTAAATATTTCACTACGTATTATGATAAAGAAATTGCCCGATTGACTTTTCCTATTGATACGATAATTTCGCTTACCACAAATTTCTTGGTAATGATAAAACATTGGTAAATAAAATTAACCTCGTGGTTTACTTTAAACTAAACTTAGGCTGATTAGATAAGTGAAATCAGGGTTCCGTTTCTCCCGGGAGAAATATATTTTCGGCCGTTTCTGCCACTTACCGGCAGAAACGGCAGTAATGGCAGAAATGGCAGAAACTAGTGCTTTTTGAACTAAACAGCGCGCATATATGTATTTC
>JAQIXO010002368.1:0-10104 GCA_034700305.1 Protaphorura armata | reverse complement strand
CAGTCCGTTGAGTTCCCTTGTCACAACTAGTAGGCTCTGTACTCCCCGGGCACAGCTCTGGCTGTAGCCCACAGTAATGTCAATAATTCTATCTCGCGCTGGTCTCGATTCCTCTAGAAAAAAATTCTTACCTCATTATCAAATTGTTCCGAGTTCGAATTCCTTCCAGTTAATCCTGACGGAAGTGTCATTGATGCAGGCCCTGAGCTAACACAAGAGTCCGGTACAACTTCAGGACACTCTGTCGTTTTCCCGATTCGTATTACATATTTCAAAATATTAAGAATTCAAAATGAAATTAGTATATTCTTGGGTACTGACTTCCCTAGAATCTTCGAACAAGATCACTTTTCAATGTTCAAATTTATAATTACAGACATAGGAAATGCAGAAAGGAATGGAAGATTATGCAAGTTCCCATGCCCTGTGAAAAATGGAGGTGCAAAAGTGGTCTTGTTCGGTCGAAGGTAGCAAGCAGTGATTAGAATTAAAATTTAAACAGCTGAGTTACCTTGGCTATAACCTACCCACTTAATGAAATATGATTTTGTTCCATCATCCTCGAGCCGTGTATCACGGATGGCTTCCACTAAAAATTTACCGTCCCAACATTCTCGAATATTATTATCTGAAGGAGTCGACTTCTTTCATTTGGGGCCAACTGGCTTCGGAACGGATGAGTACTTCTTTGGAATAACTCTCCTCGGACGTTTTGGATGACTTGGTCCATTGTTAGAATTTTCATAACCTTTGTTGCTCTCAGCAGAGACGGAGATATCCATAACAGAGCCAAAACTTGAAGCTGTTCCAGAGGAATCATTTGGGCCTAATCTTGAATGTTCAAAGTGTTCGTTCATTGGTTCCAAATTAGTTTCTATTTCCAAATTCTTGGACTTCTTGGACTTGTTTAGGGCACCTTCTGGATTAAGATTGAAGTTCAATTTTTGATCAAATTCTGTTGGTGTTACTTTCTTGGAATCTGTAGCGCCAGTGTTTCCCACGATTTGGTCGGTGGCCTTAAGCGTAAGATCAGCTGCTGCTGCAACGTTTAACTTCGTTTTCCAAGTAATTTTTGGGTCAAATTTGTTTTCCGGGGGGTTCAAAATAACTGTAGAGTCTGTGTTTTTCTTCTCACGTTTTTGAAGGTGGGTCCTCTCGTACTCATACTCGAGCACCGCTGATTCGGAGATGTTATGCCTGGGCTCCCAGCCGTTGGAGTCACTAGGAAAATTAGGAAGGGATACAAAATATCTGTTTTTTAAACTTTAGGGATATCCATGAAATTCCAGGATAACATTTGTACTTTCTCTGTAGTGACGCAGCTGTAATAATAAAATTGACTGAATTGCCCAAGATAACATAATAAAGCTTTCTTCGAATTTTATGATCGCTGAAAATAACTTACGTAGAGTATCCTTCCCACTTAATAAAGTACTCATCAATCCCCGCATCACTGACGCGTTTATGAAGGAATTCATCGATTCCATATTCCTGTGAGGCCGGATAGAGGTATGGTTGCGGGCTAAAGGGTATCTTTGGTTCGATTGATCCTTTCGGCACTGATTTTTTGACCTTCTGGGAATGTTTGGATTGTTTCTTCATAGTCCTCACTTTCAATTTCGATGACGCGTGTTGCCCGCCGTCGTTCGAGGGCTGGACCTTTGGATTTGGTTTTGTCGTAAGTCCAACCGGCTACCCCTAAAAATTATAACATCTACATAGAATTAAAGGAAAAACTTTTGGAATACTTTGGAAAAGGAACTGGAGATTATTTGTAACAGTTGACGAAAATGTACAATATACATTTTTGTTTGAAATCACTTTCCCTGAAGTACCGCCACTCTTTTCACATTTACTTGTGAGCTACAGAACAAGACTTCAGGTGAGATTGATACCATTGACTGACAAAAGTAATTGTGAAAATAAACAAATGATGCAACGATTAACAGTTGACAGAGCCGCTTGTGGAAAAATTAACGTGACTATCACCTAGCGGCGAAAGACGTATGTGTAGGAGTATAACGGGTCAATTAATCATGCACCGTTTATTTGATTTGACTCGATTCTTTATTAGCGTGCCAATCGAAAGCATTCCAAAATATAATTACGCAAATTCAAACATAAATACGCAAATGAGTATGGTAGTATTACTTACAAAGCACTCATAGTCAAAAGAAATGAGTTGTGGAAATGAAATCTACAATTTAAAATATTACAAAAATTCATTTGATACATAATACACACCGACATTAAATTATTACTCAAATATGTAAGCCTTGTTTTCATTCCCACTTTCAACAATAGTATTTTTGGTTTCATTCTTGATAAACATTTGTTGGAGTTCATTTGAGGTTTTGCCTTTGGTTTCTGGCAATATTAAAATAATAGCACCAGCTCCAAGCAAACAAATTACAGCGGACAGCCAATAAAATCCAGACCAGTTTAGAAGTCTCGCCAAATGTTGAAAAGTTTGTGCCACAACAAAAAGTGAGATCCAATAAACTGCTGTCACTATTGAAGACCCCAACTCTGATGAAAAATAAAATGTGTTATTAACACCCACACACACTAAGGAAGTTTTGAATATATTTTATTTTGCTGTAATATTTTAAAGTTGCTTACCTTTAACATGATTTGGCATCAGCTCCGTCATAATTAGCCAAGGTAATGGGCCCATACCAGAACTAAATCCAACAATGAATATAATCAAAGACAAGAGCGGCAACCAACCCAATGATTCTTCTTTCCCATCATTTTGTTCTTTGATGTAAAAATAAACTCCCATCGCAATCAAACTCCCACACATTATTAATTCTGATGCAACTAATAATACTTTTCTTCCTAATCTTTCAACCAATAAAATCGGTGCCAGAAACACAGCCGAGATTTGAAAAATCCCTATTATAATCGAAGCTGAGTTTGCATCAATACTAGTTCCAGCAGCACGGAATAAATCAACCGTATACAATTGAATTGCATTGATTCCACTGAATTGAGCTAGAAAAATAATTCCGGCGCTCATCCCAATTGGTTTCATCACATTTGGTACAAATAACTCTGTCCATTTGCATTTTCGGTCATCACTCTCCTTGATTGATGCTTCGATCTGTACAAATATTATTGTTTTAATTTGTGCGCACAATATAGTAGCCCTGATTCTTTAGAGATCGTACAAAAATTTTGATGCCAATACCTGAGAGACCTCCAGTTTTACACAATCATCGTCCGCTGTACTCCTTAACCATTTTAACACGGAAATGGCTTCACTCAATTTTCCTTTTGAAATGAGGTATCTTGGGGATTCTGGCATAAAAAACATGGCGGGTAAAAATAGAATCGGAATGCCACTAAAGATCATGGAAAATAAAGTCCAGTGTAGAAATGCCCCAATCGTGTACCTATAGAAATTATCATTAGTAAATTAGTTCAACCTGGTCAAATGCTATGAGGATTGGATTAGCTCACGTAAAAACAATGCCACAGATGACCATTAAAATCATTAAACTTGACAGAGGACCTCTTGTTCGATCTTCAGTGATTTCGCTAATGTATGCAGGTACAGCAACAGTAAATCCTCCTCCACAAAATCCTTAAAGGTCAAGCAAAGTAATTTGTTAATTTAATATTTTCTCAAAATTCTATTTTTTGTCTTAAAAACTAAATATAAAAATAATAATCAATAAATAAAATTCTTGGGTGAACCTGTTACAAATCGCCCAACATAAATCATCCATACATCACTGGCAAATGCAATGAGACCCCATCCAAGGGTAAATGGTACTGAGACTAACAGCATTGTCGCCCGACGACCAAATCTACTAATTAAGTATCCCGAAGTTGGAGCTGACAACAATGCACCCAACTAGAATTCAGTCATAATTACTATTACATAATGTATTAAATTTCGTATAGCAAGGCCTTGGTTTCCATTAAGGCGGACGGAGAACACCTCTAATAGTTAGGAAAAACCAGTACATGTTTAAAGCTCCATACGTCTTGGTTGCATTGAATGCAGGGATGTTAGTCGGAATTTTTTTTGGAATTCCGATTCGGATTATTTATCCAATTATTTTATTCCGATTGGGAATTCAAATTCCGATTAGTCAGAATTCCGATTATAATTAAAATTATAATTCCGATTAATAGAATTCGAATTATAATTCGGATTATTTTTTTAATTCCGATTATGAATCGAATTCGAATTTCGATTATTATTATTTTTCAATTAATTTTTACGACTGACCCAGAATTGTTTCATACAACTGAATTTCCGTACTGCAACAGAAATGCCCTTCCCAAGATATTTCCTCCAGAACTTATCAGCGTAATATTCTAGACCGTATTCATATTTTGACTTGTTTGTGTCATTCTTACAAATGAAACTTGAGTACCAACTTGGCTTTCCGCCGTCATATTCATAATCTACGGTCATGCTCATGACTTTATAAATTGGAAATCGGTACGAAAATAAAACGTTGTTCAGGAGTACTAGGTGGCTCAGTGCGACAACAATGAAAATAGCAGATGGAGAATTGATTAGGGCGGATTTCAATGTGAACCCCAACCCCATATAACTTTAAATACTGAGTAAACGCTCGCGTAATACCGATTATTCGGAATCGAAATTTTAATCAATAAAAATTTGAATTCCGATTCGGATTCCAATTATGCCCGAATTTGAATTCCGATTATAATTTGAATTTGAATTCGAATTAATTCCAGAATTCAGATTACTGAATTCGGATTAATTCGAATTATTTAATAATTCCGATTATGATTACAATTGTGCTAAAATTCGGATTAATTCGGATTCGAATTAACAACCCTGATTGGAAGAACTCCCTACTATTTAACACTCACAATTGCTAACGATGCAATCCATGATGACTCTGATATATTAATTTGTAGACTTTGATCATTCTCTAAAAGTGGTAACGCTGGTGCAGTCCATGCCAGCACTGTTCCAAGCCCAAATGATCCAATGGTTGCTACGATTTAGTAAGAAATACAACAATTAAAGCAACTAGTCCAAAAATATACTTCTATCTTTCAAAACATGAAGAAACTTTACCTGTAACCCCGGCTAATACTGTTCGTCTTCTTTTCGAGACAAAGACGGGACATTGAGATTCAATAGAAACATCGCAACTTCTAGACTTCTCCATTCTGATTGCACTAATCGGTGAATTTGGACAAGGGAATAAGAAAATATTCAACAATATAAACTTAGTCCAGTTATTTTATATTTTAAAACATTTATTTAAGTAAAATATTTAAGAGTAAGGGTAAAAAGTGAATAGTGAAAACAGTTAACGTGGAACTCCGTGGACCCCGCCGAGTCTTGCACTGATTTCTATTTGTTCCGAACGAAGAGGTAAATGAAAACTCAACGAACACAACAATGCATTAATAATTGATTTCTGGGAATACGTTGAATCAATTATTAAATTTTGGATACTGAGCCCACTAAACCATTTTCATGGGAATTATTGTACTATTACACATTCATATTACAGACAGGTACACAAATCGCACATCAATTGTTTCCTCACCAATTCATGGTATTTTTCATTAACGAGTCCAACTGTATGATACGTGTTTGTATTATATTTACAGAATGTCATGAAAAATAATAGGAACAACACGTACGTCAACAATTTGTTTATGTCAATATTGTCATTCCCATTAAATCTAAATGTACGTGGATGTACATACCAAGAATAATGCATCAATCCATTCATTCTGTATGAGATAAGAGCGTATAGTACATGGATTTGGATTAACACATAAATGAATGGAATATTCTTTTAAACCTGTTTGACGTTATAAATTCGCTTGAAGTGTTATTTGCCAAATTGCGTTTACACTTAAATGTAGGTACGTTACTATGGGATGGATGGGATGGAATCTGGGATGACCCTATTCTCTAAATTATATTGACGTCCAATTTTGGTTGTCTTTTTCCTGAGAAATAATTTTAATTTTGTACGATTATTAAATATCTAACTGCAAATAAAACACGGTTTTCATTCAATGCAATCCAATTTCTTAGAATTAAATATGTTATTCTTGCTAAGCTTGCGTCCATAACCCAAATAATTTTATAACGTTCTCAATTGAAATGGTGGGATATGAATAATCACTGTAATTTGTCTACGTGGACAATTCCCTCTCACAACATTTCTAAATGTATAAAAGAAGAGCAGAGTTAAAACAATAAACACAATCGAGTATCAGTCTCTCCTAACTAACAGAACGTTAAGACCTCCAACCTAACTTTTTGAAGTCTTCGAATTTTTTTTATCTTTTTCCCAAACGTAATTTTTGAGCCAACCAATTTTAACAGAATGAACCGAATACCTGTTTTGGACTGTGCCGGAATTTCCGATCATAATGATAATACCAATTCCCATGAACTTGAGAAATTTGCGAAGGAATTTGGGTCCACTTTGAGTGGAATTGGTTTTGCTTACTTAAAAAACCATGGAGTGGATTTGAAATTGGTAAGATAAGAATTTAACACACTGTGCTGGGCATATCATAATTGATTTCTCCAATTTTTTCAGATTGCCAAAATGTACGCTGTTTCCAAAGAATTTTTTGAACTACCGTCTACAATCAAAAATAAATACCATAAAGTGGACGTCAAAAAATCATACCATGGGTATTTTGGGCCAGGGGAAGAAACGTAAGCTTGAATTTTGATAATTTGCAAAAAAACTGAATTACAAATTTTTTTTTGGTTTAGATTGAATCGAGCAAAAAGTTCGACTGAACTCCGTGAATTATTTGACATTTATGGTCCTGATGGATTAGATCCATCAAAGTTCCCTGTGACAGAAGTATCACAATTTAAATCAATATTTGATGAATTTAAAATCCAATCCAATCAACTCATCAAAAAATTATTACAATCATTAGCAATTTATTTAAAATTAGAAAATCCAAATTATTTTATGGACAATCATAGTCATCTCAATAATGATCCAAGTGTCAAAACTCAGTCCTTGATTCGACTCATGTACTATGGACCATTGGATCAAAATACAGTCAGTCAAGATTTAATCCGTTGTGGAGAGCACACGGATTGGGGCACAATCACACTCTTGTTTCAAGATATGGTGGGTGGGCTTGAGGTACGTTATATTTTAAATAATTATTTAAAATATTAATTAACGACAGTTACTTTTACAATGATTTCAGGTTAAGACGATAGATGGGAATTGGATACCAGCAACCCCAATGGAGGGAACAATTGTAGTCAATACTGGTGATCTCCTTGACTTTTGGACTGCAGGACGTTTGCCAGCTACTGTAAGCAGTTAAATACTATTACATATCGATAGATCAAGTAATTAAATTGATGCTATGAATATTTCATTTTCAGCCACATCGTGTTAGAATAATGAGGGATGATACTGGAATTAATCCAAGACAAAGTATTATTTGTGCAGTTAATCCAGATGCAGACACTTGGATCAAACCACTTTTCCCCACACGAAAATCTCCTCGTCAGAATCAAGAAAATGAGAAAAGGGAAAAGGCCGCTATTCATGGTGTGAATGCTTATGATTATTTACAAGCTTTGAGAGAAGCCATTGTTAATTATAATTAATTCGAGGTAGAATTATAATTGTAGGACAATTAGCTTTAATTATAATTATGCGATTAATCATTGTAATATTAGAGTAAGGTTGAAAATACACAATACAAATGTATGAGTAATTTAAATATTTTGCTGATGCAGTGGATAACATAAAATAATGTCCTATAATAAACAGTGTAAAGGTCGAGTTAATAAAAAATAATTTTTAAATTGGTGTATACAATTATTATATTTGGATGGACCACCCTGTAGTGCTTATGCTGTTGCACTGCACTGCAATGAACCATATTGTGAAATTGTCTTTGTTTGAGTAAATAATAATGTATTTATGCGTTTCATTCATACCTTATCTCAACAAAATGTTTGTTCTCACTGACGGGAAATGGTTCAGTTCTATTTCCTCTCACAGCGAACCCATATATTCATTTTTTTTACATTACATTACATTATTATTAAACATTTCCTTTATTCCACAATACGTTCAAAAAACAGAAAATCAACTTAAATAGCATGCGAAAAATGGACACAGTAGAATCCCACATACGTGGGCTCTTAGTCTACTGCTTATATAATGAAAATTAGAAATATTGAGATAATAATGTCATGAAAGATTTAAAAAAAACACTTTAAAGAAATACACTCTTGTCTTTATAAGCACATAATACAGGGAAAACCATCAGTCCTATGGAGTTCAGATTCACATATTTCAAAAGTACTTTTCAGCTGATCGTTACATTAACATTAATTACATTAAATAAGTAGACCCCTAACGAATCATTTTTCTCTGCGAATCTCTGCGAATTTAGAATCCGAAATTTCGCATTGCCAGCACAGATTACGAAACATGTCCACACATCTTGACGATTGTTTCACGGTATTTCTAGTTACACGACAAACAAACTAAAACAGGCGTGCCCTTCGGACTTCTGGGTTTCGTTCGTAAAGTGTAAATATTTCCTGGATCTTCTTTCCCCTTTCGTGTAGGACTAATAAGACGATCAGAAAACATACTTGATATGTATGAACGCGGGTACTGCACACAAAACAAACAAACATACGCTACTCAATGTATTGTGAAATTAAGAAAAGGAGACAAATCTAAAGCTGCTAGCTGATTTTTTCTGCTCATTCTACAATTTTCAAACTGCATTAAGTAGCAAATGAATTGACCTCTCCTGAAATCTGCGTGTGACAATTGTCATTCAGTTCAGGTGGTCAGGGAGAGCAGAAAAAATATATGTCGGTTCTGGACACGTACGTCATGTAATGACTATCCCTTTTGTAAGTCATCCGAAATATCATCACCATACATACCCAATAGTTTGAGGAGTTAAAGGAGAAAACAACTCCTACCTGCACATAATACATACTCCAGTTCCAAGCATTGTTTTTGCAACAGTGTTCCGGTACAGCAGCACATAGGCCTTGCTTATAACTCGATTCGGTTAGTGTAGTGAACTGAAAGAGAAATGGACCCACTTCTTTACCCAATACCGTTTATACTTTTTATAACTGGGAGTTTGTAGAAGATGCAAAGGGAGTGAGTGACCTATAGAAAATAAAAGACGGCACTTCGCAGTGTAAGTAGGTAGAATTCTTTATTTCAGGTTTAGCAAGGACGCTTCACATTTGGTAAAGTATAAAAATTATTGAGTAGGGATGAGCAAGGAATTTTTGTCGTACTGTTCCTTCCCTATCCTAATCGGATGTCACAAGAACAGATGGTGCAATAGAGGGTTTGGGCCATACTATATAAACAGTCGAGACTGGATAGAAAGCCCGTGGAATAGATTTTAGTGGAGATTGGTTTAGTGGAAAAAGATAGTGTTTGAGTGGGAATTTACTTTTTAACGTTATGGGTGTGAAGTGGTGTGTATGGAAGCAAGTGCTTCCACTTTAATTAATGGAAGTATTCCCATACCTTTAGCATTAGGGGACGATACCTCTTTAACGTTATAGTTTTGGTGATATGTATGGAAGCAGGTGCTTCCACTGTAATTACTGAAGAGGTCCCATATCTTTAACATTAGGGGGCGATATATCTTACTAAGTAAAATGAATGGAAGCAAGTCCTTCCGTTTTAATTACTGGAAGTAGTCCCATATCTTTAACATTAGGGGGCGATATATCTTACTAAGTAAAATGAATGGAAGCAAGTGCTTCCGTTTTAATTACTGGAGGTGGTCCCATACCTTTAACATTAGGGGGCGATATATCTTTCGAAGTGAAGTGAATGGAAGCAAGTGCTTCTGTTTAAAATACTGGAAGAGGTCCCATAACTTTAGCATTAGCGGTGATATCTCTCCAACGTTAGGACCTCTTTAACATTAGGGGGCGATATCTCTTCAACGTTAGGAACCCTTTAACATCAGGTGGCGATACATCTTTCGAAGTGAAATGAATGGAAGCAAGTGCTTCCACTTTAATTACTGGAAGTGGTCCCATACCTTTAGCATTAGGGGGCGATATCTCTTTAACGTTATAGTTATGAAGTGATA
>JAQIXO010002367.1:0-10105 GCA_034700305.1 Protaphorura armata | reverse complement strand
ATTCTAAAGGAAGTCATGGCATGGACTCGAACTTGGTTCTTTCCACATGTGAGATAGGGAATAAAAGGAAATGACAGAGGGAGTTTTCTAGCTGTCTGCTCGGAGTTGGGATGTAGGCGGACAAGACACAAATAATATTAAATTATGAAATGAATGAACCCCAAACAAGATAAATAACGAAAAGATTCATAAACAACTGTTAATAACAGTACTACTTAACTTTGTTACTCATAGCAGAAAAATAAATTATAATGAATTAATTTCAGATCTAGCGTGAAAAACACGATCCAATTATTTACTGCAGACGAAAATACTGCAACGCACTATTCAATTTCTGTTAAATTTCAATGTCGCCGGTCTATACCAATCAGAGCAAGTTAATTTTGCGCATTCTGGACACTAGCATTTCTATCTCTAGTACAAAAATAGAAATGATAAGAGAAACCGAGAAAACTTTGAGTGTGATTTGAAGTAAGTTCATGTCCATTGGTGTTGGTTGTGGTATAGTATAGTTAATATGGTTCCCTGACACAGTAACATAGCGGATATCTATAAAAGGATTGGCAGGGCCAATATAAACTATTTTCTTTTCTTTGGTAAAAATGTCAATGCCTTGCCGTATAGTTAGTCCACCAGACTCAATGAGTGCAAAATTTGTGGAGAAGGATTCAAACCCCTGATTAGTTCGAACTAGATTATTATTCAGCGATGCATTGAGAAACATGCCTATCCCGCCATTACCCCAAGTGTACTCTGTCATACGTATGTAGTGTGTACGATTGATAATTCTGTGACAATAGAAACCCATCGATGATGGTGGGATAGTAGGTACTTGTGGAACACGTTTCTTGTGTTTCAGGTCCATGGCAAACGAAAAACTTCCGATTTGAAAAGAACTCTCTTCCAATTCCTTTAGACTCGTTGGGTAAGATGGAATTGTTGGTTTTATCATGAGGTTCGTCAAGAGAGCAGCATATCCATTTGTAATCACAATGGCACCCAAAATCCATGGTCCAAATACGAGTAATCCTTTCAGTTTAAATGTTTTTCTTAGACAGATTCCTTGATAGAGGAGTGATCCAAATACGGGAATAATGGTTAGAAGTACATTGAAACATACGCGGGAATGGTACTGCGCCTCACACAGAACTAACGTGACACTCAAAAGCCCTATGAATGTAATACAAAAGATCCAGGTCTGAAAATCCATGGAGGTGAACAGGGCTTTCGTGTTTGTGTCACTAATGAAATGTTTATCTAAAACGACAATTAGTTGGTAAGGTTTAATGAACACTGTGATCGGACTTTCTTTGAACACTCTAAACCTGGGAGCACTTGCTTCATTCAATATATCTGCACTTTGCAAATATCCAAACTTGCGCATTGTATCATGGCGATCGTCGAGTTTCAAAATTGTAAAGTTAAATTGACTTGCTATTTCCATTGATGCACAACGGAATGGATCAAGCGCTCTGGATCTAATTTCCCCTGACCCTCTCGGAATCTTGCGGAAAAAAACGAACTCCATGCAGACTTTTGAAAAAAATATCTTCTGATGTTGCATTATATCCTGACCATAGACATGAAAAACTGGTAATCCTTTCCGATTTCGATGTTCAGATTTCCAGAACTGGTTAACGCTTCTAATTGTCCTCTTTATAGGCAGAATTTGAACTCTTCTGTCGACACCACACATTGTGCAAATTATATTGACATATCGTTCTCCATATACTTCAAAGTAAACTGCTTGGATACCCATTATTCTTTTGAGAGAATCGAATAATCCAAGTCTATGAGGCCGAGTAAGCTTGTGCGTCACGAATACAATCAAATCTCTTTTATAATTATCATAAGCCCTCTCCTGCAGAGTGTTCAGAATAATATGAGTGACACCATAATCCTTAGGTACATATATAATTTCCACGTGACATTTTGTGAACTTGGAAACTCGGTTAATTGGAAAGTATTGGTCATATTCTAAAACTCCAGTTGTGGCCCACTTGTCCATTCTCGATGTGCCATATTCATTATGACCAAAGAATTCCGCCGGTGTTCCCTGTAGTCTTGTTATGGCAATTGGGCCACTCTCTTGTTCTGTAATTTCTTCTGAACCAGAACCTGTGAACCCAACAATGCTCGTCAAACAAGACCCTATGCCTATGATCTTGTAGAAATGTTCGGCTTGTGTGGGAGGTTTGGACGAAGACGTTAATGAATAAGAGATCAAAATGCTCAAAATAAATAAGTTCATAAACACTTGGATGAGACCAATCCCAGTGTTCATATTCATAGTCAGATTAATCAGGTTTTGATGACGACTTGATGTTGAACTGTTTAATTGGTTAAACTCAGGGCTCGTCTATGTGAAAGTTGTACTTGATTCACAGCAATGAGCAGTACTGACTAAATTAGTATTATACAACTAGGTAAGCCATGAGAAATTACAAATAATAGAAATATTCGTGTACATTTCCACTTCAAACCATGAATATTAAATCATATTTAAAAACCGAAAAGAAACACAGTTCCAGGACCTGACTCGTGTAGATATATATGGTGACATTTGCCGTAATTGTTTCCATTTCTTTCCGTGCCGCTCCATGAATTGCATGACGTCCAAATAAGGCTAGTTGGAATGCTAGTTGCATATGATGAATACTAATAACTCATTTCAAACTTGGAATGCCTGGGAGAATTTTTACGAATCATTCGCGTTACATCACATCTTGAAATCATGTATGACTGCCAATATTCCTCCTGAGAGTTACCGCGGCTATCCTGAAGGCTAGTCGTGTTTTCTAATTCTTATGGACCATCCAAACGTCCGTTTTGGAAATGAACATGAGTGGAATTGACAAACGGTTACTTATCGTTAGTCTCAAGACATAAATTTTAATACGACTGTTTTCGAGTAGATAGTCTAGAAAACATGAAACCGTATGGAATAACGATCTTATGTCTCACTACGTTAAATTTGCTCTGTTTGCGGTGTGTTTTAGTATTCATAGTTTGAGACCAGTTGTGGTTACCTAAAAGTAAATGAGAATTCATCCAGAAGAGACCAATTGTAGACTGTAGTTGGCTACCACCATAAATACTAAAGTTTGTGTCAATACGAAAAACTTGAGTTTGACGTTAGCAGTTCGCGTGCAGAAGCAGAAGAGCTATTCAATAAATATTAGCCTCAAATCATGTATGTTTTGGCGTCAAGCCAAAACGTCATTCAGTTGACCTTCGATCTTCACAACTTGAGCGTTAGTATCCATTTAAGTGTTTGATTAAGCATTGAAACACTACGCATACTTTAAAATCAGTAGTGTGATGTCAATTAATTAGTGCAAGTCAAGTAATTAGACATAGACATTTGAAGTTCATGTCTTAACTACAAGCGTTTTCCTCCCTAAAGTTTTACACTGTTTTTGCAACTTACGAAGTGAAATTAGTCATATTGTGTCATTTCTGGTTAACAGAAAAGTGAAATATCGCATCATCATAACATTTATCGAATTCGTGCAAGGTACTGTAGTCCATTAATCTGAGGATGAATATGAACACTAAGTTTGGTCTTTCCCAAGTGCTTTTGAGTTTATTTATGTTGAGTGCTTTGATTTCTGATTCATTAACTTTACCGTCCGAAGTTACCACAACAGGCGAGCACTTCTACAAGAGTATAGGGTCTTGTTCTACAACCTTCGTTGGCTTCACAGGTTCTGGTTCTGAAGGTCTTACGGAAGAAGATAGTGCTCACATTACACGTACAAGACTAATGGGAACACCAGTTGAATTATTTGGACATCATGAATATGAAACGAAAAGACTGAACAAGTGGGATACAACCGGTGTATTAGATTATGACCATTACTTCCCAATTCTTCGGGTTACCAAGTTCACAAAATGTCATGTGGAAATTATACATGTACCGCCCAAGGATTTCAGTGTCAGTCGAAATATTCTGAGCAGTTTGCAGTTGAGGGCTTATGACAATTATAAAAGAGATTTGATTGTCTTCGTGACAAATAATCTGTCTGACTCACACAGAATAGCGTTATTCGATCTACTGAAGCAAATGGACGATGTTCACACACTTTACTTTGAATTATATCGCGGAAAATATGTAAACTTAATTTGCACAATGTGTGGCGATGACGGAAGAGTTGAATTTCGGCCAATAACCCAAACATTTAAAGGGTTTGATCAGTTCTGGAAATCCGAACACCGAAATAGGAAAGGATTGCCAGTTTTTGATGTCAATGGACAAGACATCAAGAAGAATCGACGAGAATTCTCAAAAACTTGCAAACCATTCGTGTATTTTCGCAAGATCTCGAGGGGATCAGATCATATTATGTCCAGTGCACTTGATTCGTTCCGTTGTGCGTCAATGGAAATAGTAAATCATTTTAACTTTACGATTTGGCAACTAAACGACCGCTACGGTAATATGCGTGAGTTTGGATATTTGACAAGTGCAAATATTTTGAATGAAGTCAGTGCCCCTAGATATAGAGTGTTCCAGGAAAGGACAATCACAGTATTTATAAAACCTTACACACTAATTGTCGTCTTAGATAAACATTATATTAGTGACACAAACACGAGGGCATTGTTCACCTCCATGGATTTCCATACTTGGATCTTTTGTATTACATTCATATGGCTTTTGAGTTTCACAATAGCTCTGTGGAATACGCCATACAAGTGTAACTTATGTTTAAAGCTATTCCTCTCAATTATTTCCGTATTTGGAACACTGCTCGGTCAAGGACTCACTCTACACAGAACATTTAAGCGGAAAGGATTGCTCGTATTTACACCATGGATTTTGGGAGCCATTGTGATTACAAATGGATATGCAGCTCTCTTAACCAATCTCATGACAAAACCAACAATTCCATCATACCCGACAAGTCTAAAGGAATTGGCTCAGAGTAATTTGCCAATCGGTAGTTTTTCGTTTTATCGTGACCATGAAATGAATGAAATTGTACCACACATCCCCACCATCTCACCAGAATCAACTTGTTTCTATTGCCATAGAATTATCAGGAGTACCAATTACATACGTATGACAGAACACGCATTGGGTAATGCCGGGATAGGCATATTTCTCAATGCATGGCTGAATCATAATCCGGTTCGCACTAATCTGGGCTATGAATCTTTCTCAACCAATTTTGCCCTCATTGAATCTGACGCTGGATTAACCTTACGAAAAGGCGTTGACATGTTTACTAAACAAAAGAAAATAGTTCATATTGGCCCAGCCTATCCATTTGTTAATATGTACTGTACTTCAGTATCTGGAAACTACATTTATAAACTGGTTCAACCCACTTATCAGGCTCTCTTGGAATCTGGGATTTGGTCAAAATGGGATGAACTATTTCTGGTCGGAGAGATTTACGTAGGAATGTATTCTAGTTCAAAATTTGACACTGAGTCCCGCATGTCCATCATACCAAGACTGTTCTTCAATGCCCCACCACACGACCCAGAACCAACGCCAATGGACATGAACTTACTTCAAATCCCACTCAAAGTTTATGCAGTTTTTCTAATAATTTCAACTTGTGTGCTTGAGATCGAAATGATATTTTCTAAAATGTCCACAAAGACCTTGGTGTTCTGCCTCACGAATTGTACCATTGTCCGTTTTCAGAAACTGAAGAATGGGTTACAGTGTGTCCTGCAATATGTGGGTGATACATTTTACCACTTGTCTGAGTCTCTGACTTGTTTTCATTAAAAATTCTCTCAATTTAGTCATAGAGTGGGACAATTTTTTAACTTTATTAACAAATTATGTACATTGATGCGTAGTGCACGTGCACGCTGTAAAATTAATTGCAAAAAGTGATAGAAATGGAATCAATTTCCTTATTTCAAGTCAGTAGTTTTGTTCAACTGTAATAAATGCTGACAGTCCTTCGGACAATATGGATGAACCCGTTATTTCATTATTTGTGTTTGATTAAATTAATTGACTATAATATAAATAACATGAAGGATAGTAACAACTGTTGGTAAAAAGCGTTGGATTAAATGAAGAAATGATTTTGAGGCGCTAAGATTAAGTGCAGCCAGAGCCAATCTGTTTGTTTCTGCTTGTTCAAATTCTGCTAGAACATCATCCATCAAGTCCAGGCTGACCAATTTTCTTGGAGGTCAGAAGAGGACAACATTTTTTGTTCATTTTACCTACACCGAATTCAATTTTGAGTCAATTTTACCTACAACGAAATCATTTTTCAGTCCATTTTAGGTACAATGAATTTAATTTTTCTTCCATATTATCTACAATGAAACCTATTTTCTGTCGATTATACATACAGAAATTTGAATTCGGGGTCTTGTTGCCTTTGCAATTCTAATTTGGACTCACTTTTTCACATTTAATGGCTTTTCACCTAAGGGTCGGCCCGGAGGGCCGAAATTTTTTTGAAATTTAGCCTGAAGAAAGCATATTAGTGGCGGTTTTCTACGTTAATCTATGAAAATGTAGTACAAATAAGGACGATTTCCCCAAAGAAGGACATTGAGAAGGACATTTCTCAGTGAAGGACAGGCCTTAAAAAGAAAGGACTGTCCTTCTCAAAGAAGGACGGTTGGTCAGCCTGATCAAGTCTCTACAAAATTTGCATGTCCCAGCTCCATTTGTTTTGTCAAATAAAGACTTTTAACATTTGAACCCGGCTGTTCTATTGCAGAGTTCTGAGTCCTCAATCCAAAAATTTTCAAAAGTAATGAAGAGGTAGGCAAATGCATAATCATCAAATGGCCATTGACATAAACCGAATCTTTAGTACTTGACCTCAGAGTCACAGTTTAGCCCTTCACGAGGAGATGGAAATTTATCGGGGTGAAATCACACACATCAATTCGTTCGTACAATTTTTAATTTTAATTTAATTGTACACAAAATTCAAAGTAATTCTCAAAATGTAGAGGAGACCGAAGTTTTCTCTACAATTTGTGCAAAAATTATCGGTGAAATTGGTTAACACAATATGACGAATTCTAATCGAGTCTGATGATGCAAAAGCTATTCGAAACCGGTCGCTCATTAAATTCATGAGGTCTGATTAGACAAAATTCAAAAATTGTATTGGAGGTGGTCCTGTTTTCTCATTTCGCATAATTATTCACATTGGAGAATTCATCGAAAAGCTATACTATGGTTTTCTATGCATCCAAAGCACTCAAAATTAACATAAATTTGCTCAATACTAACATACTTTTACTCCATATTAATTGCGTTGACCCGATCATTTTTTTAAGAAAAACAAAAAGTTCTAAAAGAGATTTCGACCTTGCTTGGAGTCGACAAAGTTGACATACATAAAATTTGTTTTTCCGTTGAGTCGAACTAATATTCAAAACTTTTGGCTTCGTATTCGCACTAGTTGAAGCAATAAAATGCAATTAAAGTACTATGTGGATACATTTAACTCATGCTTCTTTTGCAATTCCAAATATATGTGTGCCATGTAAAAAAAACCTGTGAAAGGATCGAAAAAAGTGATGTCTTTCGAACACTGCTTGAAACATTGACTGTAGTTTGGGAGCAATTGGACATGCCAGCAATTAATTTTGCCATCTCTCAAAATATTTGGTTTTCCACAATGTCCAAGAGTAGAGAAATATTTTCATCTAGAAGTCTTCCTGAATATTTAAATACATTCATTTCTAACATTGCAATTTCATAATTCATGGAAAGCAAGTCTGGCTCAAGAATCCGTCAATCTGGAATGAAGTTTAGACTGACTGAAGGAAGAAGTATGTATATCTCACATGCATAAAAACTAGAAAAACTTGCGACTATAAAGTAATATGTTTTAAGATTTTATTCAAACACTATCTTGGAACTTTTACTTCACTGTATGGTATCATTCCTAAACATTTATCGACTTTCTTTAGATACAACACATTATTTTGAGAGAACAAAACATTCTAAATAATAAAATACCTCAAGAGCTAAGTGTGAAACCAGCACTCAGAAATACCCTGTCCCCGTGTTCAATACTAGCAATGAGACCATGCAACATGCAAAGTTCGCAATAGCCATGCGATACTTTCAAGACACCTCACGGACTCTTGACTCATGTAACTATATAGCGCGATGGCCTAAGATCCCACCCATTCATAATGCCGTTTTCCTACTCACCCCTCATTTCTCGTTAATGCAAGTTAACTTGATCGCTTTATTTTATATTTGTATCAATGCTTTTTTGGTCGCATAAACGAAGTGAGGCCACTGAATCAACTCACCCATATTCGAAATCAAGTCAGAAAATCCCAAATGAGGTTACAATTTCAATTTACTGATTGAATCCAGACATATCAAAATATGAGTTCAGGTCTCACAAATCACAAAACACTCAGATAATATAAAATCAGGTGAGAAAAACAAAGTCAGGACACAATTATAAAGTCAGAAAGAATTAACTCCCTCATCTAATCATCTTCGAAATCAAGTTACAAAATTCAAGTTGAGGTCGCAATCAGTGGCGTAGCGACGATGGTGCCGGGTGGTGGCTGCCACCAGGGCGCCGACCTGAAGGGGGCGCCAAAAAGTTCATGCGTACACTAGATAAAACGACACTTTTTCTAATAATACAGTAGTAGTCCGTCAGTTTCATTTAGCTTAAGATAATTAATCTACATTAGAACTAGTGTGCTATGCTAGCCGTCTAGGATACAAGAGTACATCCCTAAGAGATACAACACAGAGGGAGTCTGCCCTTCTAATCTGGTCGGGATTTTATCCAACAAGTTTTCTTTTGGTGCCGAAGACTTAGCGCCGCGCGCTTCGGGTTGACATACCGCTGTCATTAGTATATTTGTATTCACCACCGAAACGCCCGGCGATGTCTTCGGTACTAACAGAAATGTTAATCAGTAGGTCTGGGTCTGTCTCAGTGCAAACCCCGCTATCATTTCTGAACGTTTGTCACGTATGTATATAGTCATGTTATCTTCTTCCTGACGGCCTAAAGCGTTACGACTCATGGGTGAATATGATTATTATGTCAACAATCTGCTGTCGAAATACTTCAATTCTTCTGAACCCACTCCCGAACCGACGAAATTCATATTCGACAACGAAATATTAACTGGACTGATGGCGATTACTTCGGCAATCTTCAACTTCAATAACACGATAATCTTTATTCATTCTATATAAACATATGACTAACATTATGACTCTGATTATTCATTCATTATTACTTATTATTGTATCTGTACTTATCCTTGTAAATCTTCGAAATTTGAATGGACCTCTGGTCATATCAAATAAAATATCTCTTCAATTCAATACTTCAATTCACTGGTATTTAGTCTCATGAAATCTATTATTCAGCAATTTTAAGGGGTAAACTCGTTTGAAGGACCTAAGAGAAACCCACAAAATGTACATGCTTACTTTAATTTTTTCTACCAGCTTTATTTGATACTTGGTTCAAAGGGGTGAACAGAAATAACATGTTTCGAAAAGTTACTTCTCAATATTTGTCCATGCCTTATGATACATAGACACTGTCGATTCGTATCTACATGCACTGAGGTAATATTTTCGCTTCATTCCAATGATTTCTCTTGCAAGGATTTTGTTATTATGTCAAAGCCGCATACACGAATTAAGGATGAAATGATTAAAAAGGTTTTTTTTTATTTCGCATAGCCAAATTAAGGGCGCAAGATTAAGATTCACCAGGGCGCAAAAATTGTAGCTACGCCCCTGGTCGCAATATCAAACTACAGATGACTGACTCATTCAAAAATAATCAAAAACTTAATTCAGGATACGTAAATCACACACTTATGTATATGTGATATATAATACTCATCATACATACTCATATAGAAATATGTGAATAGTTGAAAATGAAAAGGTTGCGCGGGTCGGAAGGCCGCCCAAACTGAACGAAGGAGCGGCCATCGCGCTAGACACTTCAAATGATTCCAGAGTATCAAGTCAGAGTACCAGACCTCAAATCAATTTTCTCTCCAATATTTTAGTGACTCTGCTGTTCCAGAGTGGAGAGAAGTTTTCATCTAAAAGTCTTCCTGAATATTTAAATACATTCATTTCCAACATTGGAAT
>JAQIXO010002366.1:0-10106 GCA_034700305.1 Protaphorura armata | reverse complement strand
ATTATTGAGATTGTTGTGTGCATAAAATTTTATGCACGCTTGTTCTCGCGTATTCACCCGACTTGCTTCGTCCCGCCGACACCTCGCTATTTTCCCGCATGCATAAACTTTTATGCGTAGCTATTCCCATAATTATGCATAAAAGTTTATGCATAGCCCTATGCATACCGTATGCATAAGTTTTTTGATCGGGTGAAAAATAAAAGGATACTTCTCAACATAAACAGGCGGGTTGTTATTGCGAAAGTTGTTACTAATCCATCAAAAACAATGAAGCTTTCATAATCATTGTTTGTTAACACAAAATAAAATACTTAACTCGATTCTAGTTGACGAGTGTTTGTATGCACGTTTGTGTTGCAATGAGCAAGGAGGGTTAAAGTTAAAACTAAAGACCTTGACGAAGAAACTGAGCTTAGGGATTGACATATTGCTGATTCCGCCTTCAAGGGAGGGTATCCACATCCCTCCAGTATTTGAATCCAAGTATCGACTCTAAGCTGAATGACATTTGTATATAGGAATTCGGATGTAGTATGTGAATCAACTCATAAGTTACATAAGGTCGAATATCGTATTAATTTGTACCAGAATTTAGACTAGGCTACGGAATTTACGACGTTACAACTTGGATTGGCTAATCTCCAATTATTCCATTAATACAATGAATATTCGCAGAGTCACCCTTTTGAAGTGGAAATCTGTCTCGTCTCAATTTTAATAGTAATTGGTGGAATTTCTGTTTGTGGAGTTGTTGTTGTTGTCCGTCTCTTTCTTGAAACCGGGAATTACCTCCACTTTCCGTTGAGGTTGGTTCGGGTTTCTCCACTCCATTGGGTTTTCCTGTTTGATCTCCAGCTTCTCGGGATTTCCAACTCGTCCGAAGTTGTTTGATTTAGTAGTCGTCCACAATGGGCATATTGGTGTATGAGTGAGAACGTGAGAATTCCCTAAACATTGTTACTAAAAAATACCGGCTGTGAGATTTACAACAATTCAGTGAGTCTCACGTCGTGTTAAAAAAGGCTACAATACAACCTGCACTTTTCATTCAGTCTAACTGGATATGACCAATTTATTGACCGTGCTCGGGATGTTCATTACCTGGCACAACAAAGACCCATGCTTTCGTAATATGGCGTGATCCCACGGGGTATTGAAAGTGTAGCAGGAACCCTTATCTATACTAGTTACTTTATACTTAATAAGCTTTTCCTTCTACTTTGTACATCCGCGCCTGGACGGCTTCAAAGTCGAATTGTCTAATTTTAAGTCCATACTAGAAAAATTTGAGTGACAACATCCGCCGTACACAAATTAAATACCATGACTAATGAATATTACTAAATTCGTTAATTCACGTCTGCATTAATAGTATAATCACATTTAATTAATATTAGTCAGCACGGCAGGCCTAACGTTAATATTTCAATTATAATGCAATCCAATGCGTCAAAGCCAAAGTCAATTGTGCATGAAAAATTGTGAAAGAAATCCTCTTGAAATTAAATAAAAATGAGATTTCTGTCACTCTCCTGCTAAATTTAGTTTTGATATCTGCGGAAAAATACTTATAATGGATGCATGCATTGTGTTTGGCGAATAGGATGCATGCCAGACTCTCCAAATAAATTTAAACATTGTTTGTCCCAAAACGATAAGTACTAGACTGATCGTGAGTATTATTTCCATTGACCAGTTGATCATAAAATATGCATGGATATGAATAACGAGGGAGGTACTTGACTAAAAAACATGTTGACTCCCGTTCTTCGAAAATTACTTTAGTAATTTATTGCCTGTCAATATATTTTTAAAAAATCATGTTAAACGTGACAGTTTCTTGAACACTCTAATGGCAATGGCAATGTTCGTCTTCTAGTTAGAAACCCAAGCAACTTTCCGCATCTGGGATTATGCAGGTTTCTGGATTGTCTCGACAAATTCCTTTTAGCTGAGTTCGAATAAGAAGGACGATTTGGCTGTTAAACTTAATTGCGCTTAAAACCTTTGCAGATACGAATTGTCAGCATTTTTGCATAATTTCTGCAAAGAATATTCTACAATATAATCTCAATCTACAAAAAAGAAAGTGTTCTGTTACATCCACCTGTCTTTCCTTAATATTCAGTCTGTCACATATAGATGGAAATCAAAGGAGTCGTTTCTATATAGTCTGGACTACTCTGAACTGAACTGCTGTCACTAATTAAGACACATGAGATTTTAAACAATTACACCTGAAGTACATACCTCATGGAATTGTAATTATATGTGTAAACATGTAGACAACTTATGCTAGACACCTGGGCGAAACCTCTCGTGTATATACGATAACAACTCATGAATTGAAGAAGTGTACAATTTGGATCAGGTGACAATACGTCGTAGTCGAAGTCGAAATTGTAAATTGTCCACGTAGACATTTTTTAAGGATTATTTAGAGAGACTAACCATTTACAGTGGGAACATGACCCCGGATCGTGAACTTGATGTCAAGATACAACAAAATTCACGCGACGTGGATTTTGTGGATGTGGAATGTACAATTTTGGATATGCTGACATGCTTTTAATGTCAGGACTAGGATTAAAAACTTAAAAAGTGTTTACTCAGGCTCATTCATTCTGGAACAAGTCTAGCTATTATTCATGTGTTCTTGACAGGTGTTATTTGATGATAAAAAAATAATTATAGATTGCATGCAGTCAAGTCCGGCTTCGGCCGAGTACATTTAAACAATCGACTCCTGGGTAAACACATTCAGTCTAAAACTTACAATTAAACACATAGAATTTTCAAACCCAGAATTAATTTTTGCGGTCAATATAATTTTTTGCCCCGCTCCTTTGTATATTTCTTCTTGACATTACAAACTATTACTGTACTGAAAAGAGTGACAGGTCATAGGTCATGTTGACAGAATTTAAGGTCGTTTGTGGATTTTTGCTCTTACTACAGTTAGGGCAGACTGACGGAGCAAGTATTAACATTATTGGTGGAGTACGAGCCATTAAAGGTAAAATAATTTTCAAGAAGGATGCTTGATGTGAATTCCTCTTTATACAGTAATTAATTAATATTTAAATTAATATCGTAAAGGTGAGTATCCATGGATGGTTTCAATTCAATTCAATGGAATGACCGGACTCCAACATTTATGCGGCGGAGCCATCATCAATGAAACTCATATTGTCACTGCCGCACATTGCGTGGATTTTGAGTTGAAGGATTTACTTGTAAGTCAAAGTCCAGTAAATATTAGAAACGGTACAGAAAGAAGAAAATAATATGTGGCTTTATAAAACCAAAGAAATTTTTTCAATACCAATAGTTTGTCGCCGGAGCAGACAATATTACATCACCTGAGTCGAGCCAACAAAGACGAGCCGCGTATTCAATTTACATGCACCCGCAATACCAAAACGGTAAGAATTATAAATGCGGTGTGAATTTCTTGCAGGTGCTTTCAGTAAAAAAATTATTTTTATTTAAATTCAATCACACAGGAGACATAATCAGACATGACTTGGCCGTCGTACAAGTGAGTTCACCATTTGTTCTCAATACTTGGGTGAGACCTATACCGTTACCAGCAGAGCGTCATCCAGCGACTGGAAATTGTTGGATAGCAGGTTGGGGTCAAACTATGACTCATATCGGATCAGATGTTTTACTCAAGGCTAAACTTCCAATTGTTGCTGTAACCGAGTGCGAAAAAGTTTACCCAGACTTACTAGATCCAACAAGTCAAATATGTGCTGGTTATCCAGAAGGTGGAGTTGATGTTTGCACGGTAAGCGTAATTGTCATGCTCATGAACATACTCATCAGAATCTGATTAAATTATTAATTGATTTCTACGTAAATGAATAGGGTGACACTGGAGGACCACTTATGTGCGAAGACCTTGGGCACTTGTACCTGGCAGGAATTGCTTCATGGGGTTGGAAATGCGCCGCTCCAAATTACCCAGGTGTTTACACAGAAGTATCAGTTTACACAAAGAGTATCACACCGATACTTCGAAAAATCATGTACTGATTGTACCTGTACCACAAGACAAAAAGACAATTCAAATTAATCCAGGCAGGATTGACAGAAAAATTAATTGACAATAAGTCATCAAGAATATTTGACACGCGTCTCATTATCTAATCGTTAATCGTACCTAAAGTTAATTTAATTTTGAGGGCTGGGTGTTTAATTATTTGCATAACTGCAGAAAATATATTAATCCATTTCAGCCAAGTGTTAAATGTACATAACAAATAGTGAAAATACTTTAAGAGTGTGCTTATAGAGTAGTAAAACGCATTATAAAACTTCGACTGCCAAATACTCCATTTTGTATTAACCAGAGCACAGCCACATGCCATTATGTTTAGAGGTTATGAACTTTGAACTCTTGTTGAGTTTTATTACACATTACACTACAAGTTATTTTTGTACGTTGAAGTGAGGAATTAGAGAAAAAGTAAAATGTTGTGTTTGTATACAAAATTGCTGCTTGTTCGTATTTACGCTATTGTTATTCTATCAGTAGTAATTGTTGGGCGGAATTGAATGTCATTGTCACTGATAGAAAAAAAAATAGAGGGGAGTCTGAGCAGCAGAATTACGCAATCTAGTCATAATCTGATGGGTCTTATTTGCGAAAATTATTACTGATGATTGAAGGTGCAATCAAGCTATTAAAATACCTAGAAATTGCTTCTTAACACACAAAGGGTAAAAAGAACAATAGTTAATAGGAAGATCAGCGCTTTGTTGTCTAAAATCAAAATCATTACAAGATTGAAGATTGTAGTCGGGAAATCTAACCCCAATACATCGGAGCTGTAGAGCGCACAAGAAAACACTATGTTGTTTCTGTTGCACCATATCAATGCAATTTTGACTTGATTTGAACTTTTTTAATGACTTCTCGTTTTCGTAGTTGGAGGTTGATAAAGTGAATGCCATGCTATTATTTTATATTTTACATTGTTTTTTGACATTAAACTAAAACTATACTGTGCTGAAACACTGCACTGTACGTACAAACATGTTGAAATACGTTATTCAGATTGGAAATACTTTGGAGCACAACTAGCTCAAAAGGTGCAGTTAGGAATTCTAGAAAATTAATTTGTAATTCACGATAAAAAAATAAAGTAATGACGGAATATTCGGCTGAATGTTACGTTTTGGTTCCCTGCTTCTCATTACTAGAAGTAAATTATTTTGAACATTTGCAGTCATGGGAAACAAATTATTATAAGGAATTTAAGGATTTTCACGTCCCATAACCTGTAATTTGAACTAATTTGTCCTATACCAATTTAATTGTAGCCGAAGTAATTTCGCGACAAATTGATTTCTGGTTACCCTGGAAATTTTGAGGTTTGAAAAATTTGTTTGGAAAATTTGATATGAGGGGGAGAGTTGGATCGAATCGTCAGTCTGTCGTCGTTTTTCATACTGGCCACACGTGTGTCAAAATCCTCTCCCGAAAGTACAGAACAGAAGAGGTCAGCTACCTTTGTAAATAGGACTGTTTAATTTATACTGATTGAATAAACGAATTAATTAATTATTTATTTTGATTCCGTTCCAGTCAGAGTCGCAAATCTCAACTCTTGATCCCAACTCGGACGACGGCGGCGGTGGCTGTGTCCACCAGAAGACCCGGATCTGGACGACGGCGACGACTCGCCGTTTCCAGGAGAAGACTCGGATCTGGACGACGGTGGTGGGTGGTGGCACGCCTTAGTCCACCAGAAGACCGGGTGGACGACGGCGGTGGAACGCCGAGTCCACCAGACGACCCGGATCTGAACGACGGCGGTGGAGCGCCGAGTCCACCAGAAGACCGGGATCTGGACGACGGCTATCTCTCGCCGCAGACCTGGACGACGGCGGTCTCTCGCCGCAGACCTGGACGACGGCGGTCTCTCGCCGCAGACCCGGACCTGGACGACGGCGGTGACTCGCCGCAGACCTGGACCTGGACGACGGCGGTGAACGCCGAGTCCACCTGAAGACCGGGATCTGGACGACGGCGGTGTCTGGCAGAGTCCACCAGAAGATGACCTCATCCCGGACAACGGCGGTGGCACGCCGTTGTCCACAAGAAAATCTCAATTTTAAATTATTAATTTAAAATATCTACATGCTAATTGCGTAAATCCAATAAAATGTTGAACTTTGAATTTTACGATTGTACTTTGCTCATCTCAATCTCTGTTTAGTATTAATTATTCACTGTGTTTGTTTTTTTCTTATGAATTAATGATTCGCCAGTTCAGGTCTATGTAATAGTATTATGAAGTAAATATTCTGAGCTCGTGGATTTTCAGTTTGCAAAAAATTTTATTATTCAGAGATTAGATCGAATTTGTAAACGGCACGGATAGGTTTTAGTTGAGCCTATTACTAGTAGCTCTAGAAAAGTGCCAAAATGAGGTATGAACAGTATGAAGGTAAGGAGTCTGAACAACATGCGTGTTGTTTCCCACAAAGCTATCTCATGATTTCAGAACCGAAAACAATGGCCAATATCCGTGTAAAAAATAACATTTTAATTTCTCAAGTTGACGATTTCATTGAGCTAAATATTCACAAACGAAAAACAAAGTTTGGAAGTTACTTAATTCTACCCAAATCCTTGAGTGACACGTCTGGTTTCTGTTGTGGTAGGGGTTTCGGCTGTTATAGGAAAAATAAACATGTTTCTGTAATCCGTAAATTGTAAAATTTGAAGTATCGGTAAAGCAGTGAGATTTACCTGAGACGGATCAGGTTTCCAAGCAATCAAGTAAAGTATTTGAAATGTTGCAGGAATTGTACCGTCCTCCTTCCCATACATTTCTTAAAAATTTAAAACGAAATACAATAGTCTCCCATCAGAAATCCTATAGAATATTAATGTCACGATATTGATACCTTGATAAGTTGCACCTGCGGCGAAGAGAGTGTCTCGACTCAAGTGAAGTTTTCTCTTCCAAGAAGCATTGTTTTCTCCCATTCCTTTTAAATCCTCCATGAGTTCAAATATTGAAGGATATCTAATTACTTGTTCTTCTGTATCCTAAATGAGATTTGAAACAAAACTATTTTTAAAATATGCTGTAGTTTAGATACTAATATATAAATAATTTTTAACTTACAATAGTCAACATGGTAAATCCATTTAAATTTAGAAGACTTCCTATGTCTTGAACTTGTGCAAACGGGGAAATGTGTGATCCGATTCCCTGAGAATTGAAATAGAAATGAGTTAGTTGGTCTACAACAATTAGCGGTTTCAAAATACAATTTACATGTGTAACTTAATTATAACTCTCACCCCTTCCCTCTCTAATTCACTCAATTGCAAAGAACACCGAAGTTCAAACAAAGTGTTAGCTGCAAACATTGCTGCAAGGAGAAATAAAACATTTTAATTATAGAAGGTTGCTTTTAATTAGGGCTTTTGAAAAAATCAAAAATCTTACTACAGCGTCCGTGGTATTAACTCACCTGCAAGAAAGGCACCATCCGGTTTGAGAATTCGATTAATTTTTCTAAACGTCTTTGGTAAATCGTTGACCCAATGAAGGCTGCAAAAATTAAACAGACAATTTCAGATGACAATTAATTTCACAATAATATATACATGAGTTTTCGAGGTCAAATATTCATAAAAAGATAACGAACTTACTTCAAACCAGACACGACTAAGTTGAAAGTATTATCATGAAATGTTATATTTTCTTCATCCATTACAATTTTCTGACAAGGGATGTCCTCCGGAGGCTCCGCTTGTTCCAATAGTGTAGAACATCTATCCGTGGCTATGACGGAATTTACTAAACTCTAAAAATCATAATCAAAATTAATTGGACTATATTCTGCATTATGTTACTATACTATGTTATGCTGGTACTGGTTCCTGAGCGGATTATTTTTAATTACACTATTCAAATGTTTCAAAACGTGTCCTCTCGCACATCCCAAGTCCAGCACAAGGTCCAAATTCCGTTTTATGTCAATTATTCGATCTGCCAGCACAAAACCAACCTGTTAAAAAAACAAACAAATATAATTTTAGAAAATCGATTTGCTATCTCATAATAGTCCGAAAACACAGACATATACATTTATGGTAAACACAAACAGCTACTGCCATATCTCTACTCTCGTATTACAAAAGATCGCATATTTTCCAGAAATATTGGGTTATTCATAGCTTTCTTGTCTGACCTTGCAGAACATACGCTTCTGTCGATGTAAAATGGCCAAAAAACTATGCAAGAATGACCCGAAAGGAACGATGCTTGTCCGTATAATCGAACCTAAACTTTCCCTAGCAAAATGGGAATAATTTACTCTGTATTTTCAATTTGTGGAAACACCATTAATTGTAACTGCTGGCGTTCCTGTAGGTTGTATGTCTTAATGCCGCGCCGTGACGTCGACTATCATAAAATTACATTCCAAAAAAACTTTTAACGAAAGTACTAATTAAAAAATAAATTGTTAATTACCTCTTCTCTCAAATAATCATAAACATGACTCTCTTCCAAATTTGCAGCCCTTTGTCTTTGTAATAATTTTGCCTGACGGTCAAAGACATTCAAATGACTTGGTTTAGCAGGAGCACCATGTCCAGACAATTTACGATGACAACCACAGACATTCTGGAAGACTGACCGTCTCAGAAATTGTGAGCATCCAAAGGACGTCATCCTCACTTTTCGAATTTCACAAAATTTCGAAAAAGTATTCAGAATCACTTCATTTTTCACAGAATTTGAAAAATTCACAAATTGTTAAAAGTTAGATATGGAGCTCCCGCGGGTCGATTTCAAATTGAATTCTTAGAATTTCTCACGTACCCCAAAAGTCTACCAATTTTTTTTGGAATCGCTTGTCTAATTATTTTCGATCAGTATGGCACACTAATGTGGGAGATGGCCGGATTTATTTAATTAAAGAAAAATGAAAATGTATAAACTGCATGCATGCACGTACCGTACAAACGTAACCTTTAATGAAATGAATGCCTTCAACAATTATTTTTAAGACTAGATAGATTTATTTAGTAATTCACTTCACATATTGAAGTACATGGTGTACAAAATTATGTGCACATTTACTTTAAGTTTCAAATAAAATATTGATGATTATTACTTATTACTATCTTACGATATGATTCAGTAACTTTGTAATTCAGTATTCCGATACAAAGACTACACCACACACGCACACCACACACACACATGTAGCTGTAATATGGTTGTCATTTGTCAATATTTCAATTTTTGGTAATACATTTAGTACACTAAAATATGACCCAACAAAATAATAAATCAGAACATTTCTTGTGGCTCACCCTGTAGAAATCGGAATCTGACTATGAGCGAGTCCAGTACAAAAATATAATTTCCAACACTACATCTCAACTTACCCCAAAATCAGACATTCCCATTTACCGGCTCATATTCTCCACCGCCGTGAAATTCAAAGTCCAGGCGTTGTCTGTTGTTGTGGAATGTAATTGTAGTTCTGTCTATTTTTATCGTACAAAATAAAAAGCAAAACACAAAAGTTCATGTCAAAAATGTCAATAACCGTAAACTAAAGAGTAAAGAATTCCGTCCATTAGTTCATCCGAAAAATGACAGTCCTACAAAGTTTCTGGACCCCGTGTTATTTCTACAATGACATCAAAACGGCCACTACAACGGTCGCATTTTATACAGCCGTGAGTTAATCTTTTAATTAAAAAAAACACAAGTATGTATATAAGATAAATACATAACATTAAAATATGCACGAGTAAATATAAAATAGAACTGATGAATGAATTTAAATTTTTGATAAAATGAGTTGTATTTGTATTTACTAAAGTAAATACACCCGCCTAGCCATTTATCTCAATATACAGGGTGTGTCAAAACCGTCGTTCCTATTTCTAATAGGATGGTGAAATTCTTATACCCTGGTCGTGGTCCTGTAGACCACGTTAAGTTTTCATAAATATGATGGAATATTATTTATTTCTTACAGATGTTTTCTTTGATTGCAATTACGTACACTTGCTATGTAATGAATGGAGGTGAATCTTCACAGTATTACAT
>JAQIXO010002365.1:0-10106 GCA_034700305.1 Protaphorura armata | reverse complement strand
TTAGTGCTTGGGTAGTAATTTCACATGTCAAATGGAGAAAACAGGGTGCTTAACTCCTTAACCCACGCGTTTATTGCATCTCATCTACTTCCCACTGCTTTCTCAGAAAGTCCATAGGAAATAAAATGTGTCTCTTGTTTCACAAGGGAATTGAAGAGTCTAACTTTAAGTACACAGATAATTGAATCCTATGGATTTACAAATAATGGAATAGAATTTGCGCGTGTATCCTGAAACTTATCTTTACGCCGAATAGACGCATTAAAACTAAGAGCCCATGACCATGTCAGCATACCCTGAAAGAATTATATAAAATAATTTGAAGCTTGTATCAAGTTTTGGAGGTCAAATGGTCAGTCTTGATTCGAGTCGATGTCGAGTGTAGTTGGTTGTGGACTCGATGTTACACACCTACAACAATAGACTTGTTTTTTACACAAATATTGATTTTTTTTGTCCTACAGTTCTTTGCTGTGACGCAGATGGTCCAGACCCTTCCGCTCGCCGTCACCGTCATGTCGACCAGTAAGTCTCATTTTTTTACTCTCATTTACAGTTTGGTTAATAAATATTTATCTTTATCGAAATGTGGACATCATTTCGTTTCTCACTTTAAAAAATGTATGACCCGTTTTGCTTGAGATTACAAGTCGTTATTTAACACACAAAATATAAAATGTATATCTCGTCTGGAGCACTAACTAACCTCAGGACTAAATCCCAGAAAGGTTATGATCTTCGCTACTTTAGTTCAGTAAAGCTACAGCCTTTGATAAAATGTTAATGTCCACCAGATTACATTGAAGGGTGTGAGTGGTCGGTTTTCTCATTAAAATGAATGAATGGAGTCTGAGAATGAGATTGGGTCATAGAGATTTGATGTGGACACAGTCACAACCACACAACAACTGCCACAGACAGTTTTCCTTTCAAATTGTTCTTGGCAACTGAAATGAAAATAAAACCGCAAATGCCTTGAGCTAAGCGATGAAACCAAAACAGCAAAATAAACGGACCTTGCGCGATGTGGACTCTGGCAGTGGTCGTGGCTTATTTGTTTAGCCGTTTCTCGTAATCTCGTCCAATAAGTCCTGGACGAGATTAGGTATGTTTCTCCAGAGTCCCAACCCAGAATAGTCTGGAAAACGCCCGGAAATATGTGCCTACATGTTAAACCGTGCCGTAGAGAATACAGAATGTCGAGACAGCTCAGAATAGACTCTTATTTGTTAGCATGACTTGGCCTGCTCCTCATCTATTCAAGGCCTCTCTCTTTCATTCATCCATTCAATCCTTGGTCCGTCCGTCCGATTCAGATTCTCTCTCATTCAAAAGACAGATTTGTTCATTCTTCTCCAAGCTTGAACTTCGTTCATGAACCCACACAATTTCAAACCTCCTTCTTTCTCATCCATCCTCTCTTCAATGAACTCACAAGGGATGAGCTTCGAAATCACTCGTTTTTTTTGTGGTGAGTCCTTTGCTGCCTTACCCTATGATTTTGTGTCGAGGTATCCAGATTTAGCGTATCCTTGCGAGATGGTTGAGTCTGGAGAGAAAGGGTGCTGTGCTTAGGCAGGGGCTTTGATTTGAAATGGTTTTCCATCCAGGAATGTGTCAGAACTGGAGTTTGCTTTTGAAACTGAACTCTCTCTCTCTATTTCTCCAACACAGACACAATTTCATTTCACCTGACAATCATTTTCCTTCTGACACAATGAATACACAGACAGACAGACAGAGTCTGGAGCTTATGCCGAATACTCTTCCTTTCACTCAACACAGAACAGAACAGAAGAGAGAGATAGAGAAAGAGAGTGAGAGAATGACCTTCCGCTCCAATCTCTTCATCTCCAATTTCACTCAAAATCAAATACAACTGTCAGTTGGGAACATAAAAATTCAATACGCTTCATTTTAAATAACATTAAGTCAAACTTACTTTACTTACAGACATTACAATAGAAACAACTCAAGGTGGTCATTTTGCGAAATGAATTTTTAGTTGTACGTCTGCGTCATCGCCATGAAAAAGTTCAAAAATTATTTTCAAATGAGCAATTTCCCTATTTCTGACTTTAAAAACTCATATAAACATGGCCTGCAATATTTGATAAGAGAAGTGAATGGAATTCTGTCCTAGTATTAATCTCTTACCTTAAAAGTAATGATAAAATTGAATTAAATAAATTATGAAGTCGTGCGTGTGCTTGGTGCGTGCATGGGACATGACTGAAAGATACCTACGCGTCTGATTGAATTTTTATTTGTTTAAAGCTGCGATATCCAGTGAGGAAATCCCTATTTGTATTTCCAGTCGGCAGTCTCCGCTGACACGGATAAAGTTTATGACAAATTATTCGTTTGTGTCTAAAGTATGATGGGGAGTGGTTACTGAGTAGAATTTTAATAGGACCATATATTCTATCCCTATATTCTACAATGGACGGATATGTTTGTTTGTCTCCGTCATTTTCGCCCCACGTCGACTCCTACTTCTCTTGATATTTTTGGATTTCTTCTTTAGTGTGTTTATGTGTTCTTTTCAGAGCTCCTGGAGTCAGTCATGGCATTCATCTTCTGCATTTCTTTCTTTGCTACAGGATTCATGACTTTTCGTGGGGCAGATGAGGTAATCCTAGTCTTTGTGCTTTAACATTCAATCACTCCAGTTCCATTTCGAAAACAAAAACTAAAGCGAATGGCGGAATTACATCTGAACTACCCTGAACTGTAATGCAATGAGATACTCCTCGTGTATTCTCTGACTGTCTCAAATTTCCAATAATTTCTCTATTTTAGGGAATAGCTTTTGGAGTTTGTAGTATTATTTCGTTTTCTCTGTTTGACTTGCCTTGACTTATTCTATGTTGGATTCTCTTTTGAGTTAGTTGAGAAAATGGATTTATTTTTTCTCCTTCACTTTAATGCCCTGTAATTCCAGAGAACTTTCTCCTTCTACGTCTACTTTCACTCTGCTTTCACTCCCACCTTATTAATGAACGACAAGCCCAGGCTTACCTCGCCTACTTACCTTTCAGTTTTATCTTCAAGAGTCTACGTTTCAACGGATATGAATTGGTTTCCCTTCCCTCTAAACAAATATTCTACTAGAGTATAGCGTTGTCCAAAAGTCACATATTAATATTCAGTAGTATTTCATAAGACACATTATTGCACACACATTATTTTGATACACCATGTACCCGTGTAGCTCCCGCAATATTTACTAATGGGAAGGAGAGATTCGTGTTTATAAAAAGCCATTATTAATTGACATCAAATATTTGAATTTGGAATGACAACTTGGGTCTTGGCTGTAGAACCTTCATCAGAGCGAGTTAAAGTAACCCTACACTGATTTTTACCTTTCACGAAATTCAAACAAATTTATTGATATTCTTGAGTACTTCATAACACAAAGACACACTGTAATATTTTACACATATTTTTTTTTGTACACGTAAAAGCACGCCAACCTCTGGCCCCCCAGCGGTCATTCCATTGAGTTATTTTGCCTAGAGCTGTGTAAGTATTAAAAAATGGAGTTTCCGTTGGCTTCCTCTCTCTCTAACGCATGGACTAACCATAAAGCTGACAGTTGGAAACCCAAGGGAAAAAACCCTTGGACGTGTGAAGAATATTTATGGGTTGTGGAGGACTCGGTAAGAATGGAATGGATTGGAAGAGAAAATCGGATTTATGGACTCTACGTATTCTACAGTAGTAGTTGTGTTCTGTTTCAAAATTCTAAAGGTTTTTCAATCAATTCCACGCAGATACAAATACAATTATTTCTGCTCTCTTTAGAATCGCAAGGAAAATCTGATTTCAATTCAGTTTTAAGAAAAACCGTTCAAGCATATGTTGGCTTGGTGGTAAATCATGCCGATAGTAATTTCACCATGTAAATAAAAATTGCATTATTAATTTTGCGACTAGATGATGACATGTTTTTCTCCATTGATTTACCATGTTCTGTGAGCTGAGCTATAGTTTAGTACATGGTTGCATATCTGGCTTCTATTGGTGTCTGGATTTTGGGGATTTCCCGTGATTGATGTTCAATGTGTTCAAGCTCAATTTCCCAAGACCTCTAGGAGGTGAAAGATTCCACGTACGGCGAAAATGATAATGGAAAGGAAAAGTCCATACCTACGCGTCTGGGAGCGAATTCTCAAAACGGTTTATCTCGGTTGCAACTTTGCGCGGGTAACTTGCACCTAGTTTTGCGCCGCGTCACATTCTCAAAAAAAATCTGCACCCACACGTCGCGCAAGTTCATATAACGCTGCGCCGATCTCGAGTTCTCCGTATTCTCGTACAATTAAACTGCGCGCAAGTCCCAAAAATCGGGTGCAACTTTAATCCAACTCTCGACCGAGTGCAAAGTAGGCGCAAATGAAATTAATCGCAGATTCACAGCAATTGTATTGAAAAGTTTGATGGATATCCTAAGACTGTGAACAAGAACTACACGATTTATCAAGTTTGTGATACAATTCAAGTAACAATGAACACGCTGGACATACATAAGACATAAATTCAGAATTCACCATAAACAATTACTATACAATTATTACGTGTTATGGTATAAACTATTACACACATTTAATCAAGGATTTTTCACTAGTTAAATGTATTTATTGTAAATGTATTAATAACACACCCAACTAGTGAAAAATCCTTGCATTTAATATTTGTGCAGTGCGGTTTCATATTTTGTAGATCGTAACTACGTAAGACTACGTTTTTGGTTTTTTTTTAGGAAAGTTTAGTTTGATAATGAATTGGTTGTTTTTAATAACAAACACCAAAATGCACTTTCATTTTAATATTATGACAGACTGATTTACGTTTTTAAATTATACGCAGACGGTAGAGTCTGAGAAAACAACAAACACAATGAGCAAATAGCGACTGAAATTAAAAAATTGCGATCAGAAGTGAGGAGATATATTGGAAAGAATCGAGAAAAAGTGTACACCATTATTTTCAAAGATTTGGTGTATGAGCAATGTAAAGGACCACATGAAAATGTAACGCACATTTTAAGACGGAATTTTCTCAAACGTATTCCCCTTCTCTAAAGATTTATCTCAAATCTACTACAAATCTTAAAAACCGATCTTGTACGGAATAGAATAAATCGCTAAAACCAGACCAACCAGTTACACATGTGCAATCAAAATTCGGGTCAAATCTAACCAAAAATTGTTTACGCGGATTGTGCTTGTGGTTGTTGCATGGAATATGTAACCATACACATGTACACATGTTCAACCCAAAGCCCGCGCAAAATGGGTGAAATCGGCGCAAATTTGTTCCTACGCTGCGCGACCTTACGAGAATCCCAATTTTCGGACGGTTGCAGAGGAGGTGCAAATATTGGTTGCAAGTACTGCGCGCAGCGCAACTTTGCGCGGGGTACGAGAATTCGGACCCTGGAGTCTGGACCCGTTAATGTACTAGGTATAAAATATCGCCTTTCGGCCATATGCCATGGCATGACGAAGGGGCTTTCTGACTGACCAGCAATTTGATTTGATTAATGCTAGGAAATTGTGACATCGAGGAACGTTAGTTTTGTTATAAGCTGATTCGAAATATATTAAACATTAAAAATATTTTTTTTGTTTTCGTTGCAGGAATCCGCAACTTTAGTCCGCCTGGGCGCGTTCTGCCTCATCCTCGTCATTACATTTCGTTTTGTCCTGATGGGATTCTCGATCGCTCTGATATCTGAATTGCCTGAAGCAGCCTTCCTCTACGTCTACGGCACCCCCGTCGTCCCCATCATCTTCACCGTTATCCTCTATTTGGTCTATTTGGCCCTCCTCTTCTGCTACCACAATGAATTGAAAAGACCTTCTACTCGGCTTGGCTCAGAGATAAATTTTCAGAAGCAACAGACCAGTCCGAGACATATCCGACAGTCACACTCGACAACAGATTCGATCCCTTGAATGAACTTTGACCTGGGATTTATCACCGGCTCAATAAATAACAATTGTTGTACAGGGTAGTTCATTAAAAAAAATTATGAACCACCCTGAACGGATATACAAAGTTATCTTGTAATACAATCTTACACTTCAACGTTGATTCCAATTCGAGTCTATTTCCAATATTAGCAAGCACATGAAACACTTGAGCATTTCTATTATTTTCTTGGCTGGCCAATTTGTCGCCCAGTTTATATTTGCTGACCAGGCAGACGCTGTTTAAGTAAATTACTTCATTTCAACCCCCATTCTTTCAATTTTGTGTGACGTTTGCCCAATTCGAACTGAAGTACATCATTTGTACTCACCTGCACATGGAGGGCGTACGGACATGTACTACTTGTTCAATAAGTAGTTGCAAACAATTTATTGATTTTAGGGATATTTGGTATGCACATGCTCTACTCAATTATTTGACACCCTGTACTTCTACTGTACTCCCTGCCTAGAAATACCACATCACAGTGGCCCAGAAAAACTTCGTCTATTAAGTCATTCAATTGACGCACAAATTGGTAAAGTTTTCATATGCCTCGTCGGATTTTATTTATCCTCCGTGCTTATCCTTATCTTAATGGGAAGACACATTCCATATGCCGTTTCCTTTTTTATGTTTCATGTTTGTTATTTACAATATTTCCAAGAAATTTTACCGTCAAAATAATTTTTAAAAATTGTTCAATTTTTCTCTTCAAAATATGGGAGAGATACCTTAGAGGGAAGGATGCGGACTTCGATTACCCCGGTTATCTGTGTCATTGAACTGAACTGTCCCATTTACTCCTTTAGAGTGGCCACGGCATAAAATATCTCGTCATTACACGCCCAGTTGCCTTCCAAGCTTCGTTGGCTTTCTCCGCAACCCAGACACACACACAAAACGTTCACCCAAAACTAAAGTGAAAGTCTGCCAGTGAAAGTTAACTCAAATCTTTCTCTTTATTTTCGCTTTCACTCACAGCCACGGCCAAAGGCCAAATAGCCCACGATTACAATTCTTTCTCCCAATCAGTACTTTCTTTTATTTTTGCAGTAAAACTTCGTTAAAATACGCTGGAAACGTTATAAACGAGAATCTTTTGAAAAGTCCTCTGATTATATAATTTTAAATTGCACTACCTTGTACAACCACGTTGTCATAAAATAGAAATCATATGCATCAAAATTTTCACACTGCGCGTGATAAATTGCGCCGACTTTCAATGCAATAAAGACATTTTTTCGGGTGACTACTAATCAATAGTTAGTTAAATTAATTTAGATACAAATATTTAGGTATTTGTACATAGTATGTAAACAAACAGTGTAAAATATAATGTAGAAAATATTGTAAAAATCTTTTATGACAAGGTTCTATGGATTAAACTAAACAAATCTTTACGATCATTAGGAGTGCTTCTTTTGACCCACCCTGTAGTTAGTTTACGAAAGAAGTATAACATTAACATTGTGTGTTATTTACTCATGTGCAAGTTCTCACTGATTGTGTAAAAATCACGTGTTGTGTTGTATGTTGTGTAACTAACCGTATATATGTACATGAATAGAATATTTATAGTTCTAACTAACTTTTGTGATTGGTTGAACAAAATTACAAGGATGCTGAAAAATAATGAAATGAATAAAAGACAATGAGACGGATTCATGGAATTTTATGTGTATGTGTGGGATTTAATGTACAGGGTCGACCGTAATTATTTTTGTTGTATTTTTCATATTCAGTATTGGAAAGCATGTTATCAACTCAAGAATCGTGTTTAGTTAGTATTTTTCACCCTGTACAATTCCTAATTTGTGAGAAGCCTTGGCCATTTATTTGATGTTTAAAATATTGGCAAGTCATCCGAACCTGGGTGTAGGCTTACCAGACGTCCCGGTTTTCCCGGGATCGTCCAGGTTTTGAAGCCCTGTCCCGGCGTCCCGAAATGGTCCCGGTTTTGAGAAACTTGTCCCGAGAATCCCGGTTTTTAGCACAATTTGACAAAATATAGTACAATATTCAAAAAAAATCTCGGCCCTTCGGGCCGATTATTAATTTTGTTCTTTAGGTTACCGCTAAAATGCTAAACATGAGGGCAAATTGTCTACTTTGTGCAGTATGTTGTCAATGAAAGTCTATAACTTTGAAAAAAATTCCGGCCCTTCGGGCCGATTATCAATTTCTGGGCTCAATTTAAGAGGGAGAATGTAGAATGCAATAAATTCTGTGTGGAGATAATTGGTTCAAAAGTGAATTGTATGTAGAGAGAATGGGCTCGAAAATGAATTCTGTGTAGATAAAATGACACTTTTTGGACGTCCCGGTTTTCGAATTTTCAAAAATGGTAAGCCTACCTGGGTGAAAGCTCCCTAAGGATTTTCCTTTCGAAGGAACAATTTCACACGCTCAGGCTCAACTGATGAATAAAAATCGGATTTTTATCCTTTGGGATTAAATTAACACATGGAGTTTGCGGTAGAATAATTAACTAACTAACAAGTCATAGAAGGTCCAGTTCATCGCTCATCCCTAAAAATGTAAATACCAAGTAAGTATTACTTCGTTCCGAGAGTGAAGAATGGAAGAAATTAAATTCTGGACAAATTCATAAATTATGTAAGTTCCACATGTGGTGGACGTTTGTAACTTGGGAATTTGCGGAGTCATTCATTCGCACTCATCCCGCCATGAAGGGTCTGTCAATTCCTCCCAGAAAACAATTTATTCGGAAAAATTTACACTTTCTCCCCCTCCCTTACATGCTCTAATTGACATGGAAGATTTAAGACATGTACGTATACGTACATGCACACTAATACACTCCAAAGTCCTTCAAGTTCAAAAACTGTATATGGCTATATGCAGTTATCGATATCGATCCGGTTAAATTTTCCTGTCCACGAATTGATAATATAAGTTCGTTAGCCCGTGGGCGCGGTGCTGTAAGTGGCTTATAAAATCGCAATGTCTATCCGTCCGTTGTCCTCGCGTTTCACTTCAGAATCACTTTCAGGCCAGCTTAACATACACCAAAAAAAACATAACCGTTCCATTTTGTCATTCCCGAAATGTTGCATGTGCAGGCTTCACCAGTGCAATCATAACGTGCTTAGCTTATAATCAATTTGAAAGCTAGCATTCGGGAAAGAAAACTTGAAGCACGGATAGAATTTCGACTTGACCATGATTATGTACGTGGTGCTAATCACCACTTGAGACATGAAACATTTGCACATGAATAATGCATTTTTAATAGTTGTGTTCCTGCAGTATTATTGAGCGTGATATTAAAGCAGGAATCTCCTTTCTCTTGTACGTAAACCTCAATATTTTTATTATCTAAATCCAGGACAACCCATCAAAGTAAATATATATATATTTTCACTAATTTTCAGTTTTGCCCTACATTATAACCATATTCAAACTCACTGCCCTATTGGGCACTGTGTTCTTTACTTTCAATGTTTCTGTACTGACTGTACTAAGTTTGAACGCGGACCCGAACGCTTAGTAAGCAAAATTTAACGTAAAGAATACGGATTACAGAACACCGCTGATCGGAATTTGTAGTTAGACTGTAGGAACGTTCGGACTTTTACGGTACCGTTTTTTCATTTCTGAGATGTTACTTGCGGAGTACATATGCTTCACCAGTAGCTAAATTTAGAACAACCAATTTAAGTAAATATATTATTTTACTAATTGTCAGTTTTGCCCGACATTTTAGCCAAATTCAAACTCACTGCCCTATTGGGCACTGCGTTCTTTACTTTCAAAGTTTCTGTACTAACTGTACTATGTTAGAACGCGGACCCGAACGCTTAGTAAGCATAATGTAACGTAAAGAAAACTGATTACAGAACACCGCTGCTTTAAATTTGTAGTACGACGGTACGAACGTTCGGACTTTTACGGTACCCTTTTTTCATTTCCGAGACGTTACTTGCGCAGTACATATGCTTCACCAGTAGCTAAATTTAGAACAACCAATTTAAGTAAATATATTATTTTACTAATTGTCAGTTTTGCCCGACATTTTTGCCAAATTCAAACTCACTGCCCTATTGGGCACTGCGTTCTTTACTTTCAAAGTTTCTGTACTAACTGTACTATGTTAGAAC
>JAQIXO010002364.1:0-10109 GCA_034700305.1 Protaphorura armata | reverse complement strand
CGTTCATGAATGAATTCTGCAGATCGGTGGACAGAGACACAGGCTCAATTATTTCACCAACTTTATCTGTACGATGTTTTAATGTTGGGATGGCTTTCGTTGTGATTCGTTACCATGAAAGAATGCCTGGATTTGCAGTCATGATTTGTGTAGGCAATATCATCGGAGGCTGCACTGCTCTCTTCGTCGGTTACTCAAAATTAGCGGAAACTAATTCACTCTCAAAAAAGCTCATAAGTTCTTGGCAAAGGAATACACGGATTCGTGAAATGTCGGACAGAAAAATGTTGGCCAAGTACATTCGGTCTTGTCGTCCGTTAAGAATTGAAATAAATATTTATGGTTATTATGTGAAATTAGGAAGCATTCGAATTGTCGGGAAAGTCATTTATTTTACAGCAAAACTTTTGATTCTCACCAAAAAACGTGTATAAATTATAATGTTAATATATGTAATGCATTGACCTATCTAAGGAAAGTCTCGTCTTATAAACAATGATTTATTATATCTCACTCAATCACTACTTTCACTACTCATGCACAAATTATCAGTACTATTTAAGTGTTCTCGCACCCATTTCTATGCATCTCTTAAAAAATTTCCAGTACATATTGATTTTATAATGTTGTGCGTGCATGAATATAAATTACTATAATCAAAGTTTTTCTCAAAAATACAAAGTGTACCGTGAAATTATTCCGAATGTTCTACGCGACGGCGTCGTGAACTTTGCGTACCGTCATTCTACCCTAATAAATAAGTTATGACTTAGGAGATAGCATAATGAGTGATTTGCGGAACACGACTAATTAGGAAAATACGTGAGTGTCTCTTCACGCAGACGGACACGCGAATAGTATCTTAATTTTGGGGAACACCAACTATATAGGTACTTGTTCCGAAGCAAACACGGTTTCTTTTCTTAACTTCCACGAAATGTGTCAAATCGGTCAGACTGGGAGAAAATATTTAGTATGAATTTTAGGATATCTATCTAACAAAATTTTGGAATGAATGAGAACTCTTGTCATGCTCTGGTTCAATAATATTGTTCGAAGAATTATAACATGTCAGTTCAACGCTAATAATCTTGTCCAACTAAGATTTCATGGAATAACTTGCAGAAATTCCTGAACAGGTAAAACCATAACTAATTTTTTGAATATAAAAGCCAAACTCTTTGTCAAGAGAAATCATTCAGTCACTTGCAATCATTGGCATTTCCAAAATTTTAATTTTAAATAATACCTTCTTCTGAAAATTAAATATCCGAAAAGCCATGATTTTCCTCCAAGTCTTCACCATTCTCTCTGTCCTTGCTTTCTTTGCCAATGCCAGCGCACAAGAAAGTCAGTATTATTTTTAATATTCATTCGCATACGTAGGCTTTCTTTTCAATTTTAAAAATATCTATTTTCTCAAAGGAACCGGAGACGCAACTTATTACGACATTCAAGTTGGATTGACAGCTTGTGGAACATCTCACAAAAATTCTGAATTGATAGCAGCCACTGCTTTCGGACTATGGACAACTCCTAATCCCAATGTTGACCCAATGTGTGGGAAAACAGCCACGGTCAAAAATCCAAAGAATGGAAAAACTGTGATCGTTCACATTAAGGACAAATGTTTTGCTTGTAAACCCAATGACATTGACCTCACAGACACGGCATTCAAGGCACTTGGGGTTGAATTGAGTGTTGGCCGATTCCAGGTCACTTGGCATTTGAATAACTAAGGATATCGACAGCTACAAATCCACATTAAAAATTCAAGTCTTGTCTAAAATGTAGAATCCTAGAATTTTAATAGAAGCTAGAACAATGTGTTAATGTATCGGGAATAAATATACTTTCAAATCAATTATAATTATTACTAATTATTGTAATTAAAATTCGAGACAACCAAACTCATTTAGGATTTTTCCTTTCAGCTATTTAACAACTTTCTTAACCCTGTCCTAGTTGAATGCAATATTGCGCCGTACTTGTCAACAGTTTATGCTAGAAAAATAACTTCCCGTTCAAAAAACCCATAATTCAAGCACGCAAAAAGTTCTATTACGATTACACAGATCATAAAAAGTAATTGTAAATTGTAATGCTTCTTGCCTTGAGACACGCACGTGAGGGTCGACCGTAAATGAAAAATACAAAAACCAGCATAACATACTTTTAAATCTTCTACACATTTATTTAAATCTGTAATAAGAATTGAGGTACATGTCTGTGGATGATTCCGCCTTGCACAGCGTTGTGGTGTACATTGTAAACTCTAAACACAAAGCCCAAACAGTGCGCAGATTTCTCATGAGATGGCGTTGGGGAGGCCAAGTCGAGAAGCCGACTATTCGCCTATGACACTTAACACACGCCGGGGAGGGGCAAAACGAAATTACTCTGTTCTGTTCGTCAATTTGATGAATGGAGATTAAGGGGATAGGTTACCGTTTCTAACGCTAACACAAATGGTTTTGAAGGATCTCCAAGATATCCACGTAGGTTACTCTCGCATCCACGCATGGTTACCACCGCATGCCCGCCCCGAAAAGTTACCCCGCATCACAACCCGATTTTTGGGGATGGGCCAAATTAATTTTGGCAATGCTAACATGGGTTAAAAAAAGTGATTTTTGCGGGTGGGCAAAATAAATTTTGGCAATGCTAACTTGGGTTAAATAAATTAATTTTGATGCTGAGAAAGGGGCAGGTTGTCCCTGCCACGTCCCTGTCCACATTTGAATTTATTTAAATATTAGTTGCGATTTACGCAGCCATTAACGTTTTGGCATTATTAATGCAAAACTCTGTTTTGCACGGGTTCACTAGTAAAGTCAATAATAACATATAATTTATAATTCAAACCAAACCCACACTGCACATTGTAAAACTTGTCTATTATAGTAATTACATCATATAATTAATTTGATGAACAAGAAGTGAATGCCATGAGTCAACCAGTATTTCAAAGGAGTCGGAATAGAACTGAATTATAATTACTAATTAATTTTTAACTCACGAGTACTTAATTAGCGTCACTTTATCACTATGATAAAACTCGATACCCGCATGCCTCGATTTTCGACAGCTCCGTACTCTACATTACATATTAGTCCACTTTCCACTTTACCAAAATCATGGAGCAACAACAATTAAATATTCAAAAGTACAAGTTAATCATGATGTGAAGAAAAGTAAGACCTATTTGGTATAATCTGTAATAGCTGAACTAGTAACATAACTATAACTTTTGTATTATTGCATACATATTTTTTATCATTCAAAATCTTTAGATTCATTTAAATCTACAGTAATCCTAATTGTATACAAAAGAAAAAGATATTATATTTTATGGGATTACCGCCCAAATTCAGGGTTTCTTAAATTCCTGCTTCTCTTATGTCTTATTGTTTATTCTTATTAGTTCAAAACGTGAAATTCGTTTAATCTTTACTGCTGATGAAAAAATTAAGGAAAGATTGAAGCAAGTTTTTCATTTATCTGTCTAATCGTCCTGGGCATCGCTTCCTGGGGATCTGTCCCCATTCCTGTCTGCAGATTTTGAACGACTACGGCTTCGGCTCCGAGAATCACGTCGTTCCTTGCTCACACTTCTCGAACGACTTTTCTCCCTGTAAAAAATATTTACATTAAATAACGTGTTCAACAAAGTTACATGGATAGGATATTGTGCAAATCGGCAGAAAATTGAAGAATTTCTTAAATGGGACGATAAATAAATACATTCAGTGTTTAAAATTCGATTTCAACGTCATACAAAAGATATGGTTTAATTTGGTAGAAAAATATGAATCATAGGGTGGACTTACGCTGACTTAGAGCGCGATCTGGAGCGTGATGGAGATTTTGACATTTTCTTCGCTTTGCCAGGCGAGCGAGAGCCATCCTTAGACTTGGATTTCCTGCGTTCACGTTCAACGGATCTGAACAAAATGAAGTAGAACATTAGTACTCCGTTTGCCGTTCAATATTCAGTAAAATAGAAATACCATAAAATCATACAAACGCTAAAAGTGAGGATCATTGAAAGCCCAGAATAGAATCGTCTAACTCGGTCATTAAATCATTAAACTACTTACTTAGACCGAGAACGAGATTTGGATGCCGATTTGCTCCTTGACTTGGATCTGTATAATCACAAAAAATTCGAAAATTTAAAATCAAGCAAATGCAATTTAAATATCCATTTTCAATGAAAAAATTCACTCACCTTGAACGTGACTCACGACGTCTTGGTGATCGACTGCGCGATCTTGAATTAGAACGGGATCTTGATGATGAGGACCTCTTGCCCCGACCGCGTCCACGATCTTCAACCAATTTGATTCGACGTCCATTCAAATCTGAGTCATCCAATTTGTCCATAGCAGCTTTCATGTCCGAGTAACTCGCAAATTCCACGACACTATAAACAAAGACAATAAAAATAATAAACTTGCATTCCAACCAAGTTTTATTCATTCGCTCAGTGCTAAAATTCAAGTAAAATTTCTTACCCTTCATTCCGGCGTTGTTTATGTGCATCAGCGTAAGTCACCTCACCAGCTTTCCGCATAAAATCCTTCAAGTCCTTTGATAAAAAATGAGTGAAATTAGACTCGTTTTACAAAACTATTATAAATAAACAACAATTATTCTCTCATTTCAATGCATGCAACGATTTCAGCGATTACCAGTGATCGCTAGAATCAATTTAAAATTTAAGACGTAATTTATACAAATACGATCTTCCTAATTTTGGATTCAGGGAAACCCGCCGGCTATTGAACTTGGCTCTGGGCACATTCTTCCAACCTTCCAAACTGTGAGTATGCCGCCGATCACAACTTTCAACATGTCACTCGAATGAACTCGTCTCTCAAATCGCTGACAATGATTAATCCTGGAATTTTGACCCTCATTCCTTGAATTCCACATTCAACTTTAGAGTTGCATATTTTGGATCGAAATTGATTTGATTTGGTCTGGTCACCGCTAGGATAACTAAATTTGCACTGGTCGTCAGTATGTTCCGACTTTTGAGACAATTCTGATCTTGTAAAGGTAAATTTTGGAAACTACTAACTTTAACTGACAACCAAAAAATAAAAAAATAGGAGACAAAAAAATTAAACGAATACTGCCCAGCGCGTACACTGGGAAAAATGTTTTGGGTGACAATGATTGGCATTTTGTTGACAGCCGGTGAGCGCTGGCCAGTATTCGAGAGGAACTAATTCATTAAATGCTTTCGTAAAACATTAAGTATAAGGGAAATCGAAAAAAAAAATAACAACATTGTCTACGTTCAGAAATTTTTACCTTCCTCAAAGGCAAGAGAGGAACACAAAAGTTGTCGAATTTTGGAAACGTCGGACAGGGCCGAAACACATAGCCTTGATCATCAGACAGACAAGGTCACGAGGTCACAACGTCTCTGCCTAGGGTAGAGACATGTAATGCTAGGTGGGTCGACACTTCATCATTCAGCTCATCTCAATCTCATTTGGGTGTATGTGTCATCAACCCCAGGCCCCACCAACCCATCCCACCCCATCCCATCTATTGGCCCATGCCCACTCCCCCTCTCTTGTCAGGTCAGGTCATCAGTCAAAACGGTCACGCTGCAATTGAATTGTATTGGTTGACGACCAATGATCATCTCTAAGGACCATCTCATCTCAAAATTGTATTGCATTGCCTCTTCTTCTCTCTCTCGCCTATTAATGTCGTGGTATGCCCCTTGACCGTTTGACCCTTTAACGATTGAATACTCTGAATGGGTGTACGGGTGTACTGGGAAGTTGGGATTTTGTGTGGACCAATGATCGAGTGAACAAACGAATGAAGGAGAGGAAAGGTCCATCATTCCATCCCATCTCATCGTCATCTTTTCGTCACTACCGCGTCGATATGGCATGGGGCATCAGAGTCTTATTATAAAAAGAGGTCACCCATTATCAACCAACTTTTTCTTTCATTTCATTTGAAACAGCGGTGTATGATCAATGAAAAAATCAATGAAATAACAAGATTGGAAAAATTCAAAACAAAATCATCAGAATAATCATTAACTTTTCCATTAATCAATACAACCGCCCAATCAAATCTAGAAAATTAATTCACGTCCTAGGCTCTTGTGTTACCACTACCACCGAATCTGAAAATTCTGAAACCTTGAATGCCCTAAAGAAAGCCTACAGTGTGTACGTCTTCTGAGTCCAATACCATGCCACGAATGAAGAATATTGCTCCTCCAATGCTCCAATCTCTCCAACCCTCAAACTCGTAAAGTCGCAGATGACTACTTTTTCGAATTAAAAAATAATGGAAGAAATAAAAATGTAAATTACCTGCCAAGACACTCGGCTGGACAAGTTCTCAACGATAAGTCTGTACTCCGTCCGCGTCGGCGGGCCGTACCTTTGCCAAAAATATGAATTTAAATTAACCACAAATTACTTCTAAAATAAAAGTAAAACAAATCAAGGCGAGAAAATACCAAGCAAGCACGATTAAAAAAAGAATGCATCCACCTCCACTCCACACACAACATTCACGTTAAATATCTATTTCGAGTTTAGAAGATTAAGAGAAGGCAATAGTTACTTTTTGAGAATTTATAATGTTAGAATTAGTGAATTAGTAATAATTAGTGATCCTCTCAGTCTATGGGCGAGTAAAACAAAGTCTAACAAAACAAGTTTACTAATTGCGTCCCGAAAACGTACATTCTCAAAAACAATAAAAAGATTCGTCGAGATGAACCGAATTTTCAAGTACAGTTAGTGGTATGTATCCGTACAAAGTATTCAAGAGAAAAAATGTACCGAAATATTCGGCATTTCAGATCTTCATTATATTGTTCAGATCGAAGCATATAATGACTAAAATACTAGAAAAATCTTGAATAGTATTCTATGAGCTAGAATCGGCTTAAAAAGGTGTCCGAATTTTCGGTTCAACTCAGATCGCACACAACAAAGAAAGTCAAGACTAATAAATATACAGAGTTAAAATAAAATAAGAGGACAACCTTTGGCGGCTCTGGCTATTTCAGAGGTCTTAGGTGAAACAAACCACCAAGGAAATAGGCCACTTTAATACTTATAGACTTACTTGTCCGATCCTCGAGGTTGCCCTCTTCGACCGTCACCGCCTCTGGCGGAGAATCGACCACGACTACCACCACCGTCGCGGCCACCGCCACTACCACCATCTCGGCCATCCCGAGGTACTCCTCGAGCTCGTTCAACTAAAACTCTGAAATAACCAAATACGACCGAAAGATAAATCCTCTCGTCTTGTCAAAATGTTACCCACTTGTTTCTGTTACTACTACTACGACGATCACGATCATCTCCTCGATCACGGTAGTGTCTGAACACTGGGCTTCTGTCTCTTCTTCCCATATGTTTATCTTTCCCATGACCAGAAGAATAAGCTATTTGTACTATTATCCTGCGTAATTTCCAATAATTCAATTTTAAATTCACTAAATAACAATAAATCGTGCAATTTATTTTGTCGCAAAAATACGTCTTTGACCCTAAGGACGAATCAAACAGTAACATTTATTCGTATAATTTTTTCGACGAATATCATTGAAGTTTAATTTCTCAGGAAAAATCGGGTACGTAAAAAAGTGGAAGTCTTAACTCTGCACAAAAATAATTTATTATGGTTATCCCAGATTAAATCTACTCAAGTCATATGTCATATATTACACGGGGCATCAAAACCGCCTTTACGCATTAAAAAGGGGAAGATGGTAAAAACGAATGTTCTTTTAGACTAGGATAACCGATAACATATTATATCGAATCGAATATGATACATGTGGAAAAAATTAAATTATATCTGAGAATAATTTCAACATTGATCTGTTTAAACATAATTGAGAAAATAAATGATTGGTTACCGTTCTCCCATGAGGTCCTTTCCGTTCAGCTCATAAACTGCGTCATCCGCATCACGGTAATCGTCAAATTCCTGTACAAAAAAATAAAATGGAAAGAGAGATTAACAACAACACTCCGACAATTGGAAAATACGTAAATAGTAAATACTACTGCACAAAAACTCTATTATGAGACAAGACCAAATTCAACTCCTTCTGCCTTCTAAATTGGTGTTCGCGTTCGGTCGGTGACGTCGGTGTCACTTTCAAATTTCTTTGGTCATTTATGTATTGCATTACTGAATACAGGGAATTCTGAATATGGTGATTTTGAAAATGATAGTTTCTATCATTCGATTTTCAGAATACGTAATACGAATGAGCAAAATTCAACTGGAACTGCGAACTGCTTGCTTGTGAGTTTTGTGACCTTGAAAAAAAAAACAAGCCCAACCATGACCCCAATTCATGAACATGACCTTTACTGTTCTTAACTTCAAAATCAAATAAACCTAACCAAACCATCAGTATCAGTTCCGTATTAACTTTAAAATAATCATGGCATTTCAAACACAAATATTGGTCAATATCAATAATCGGCATCGGCAGGCAAGTGAGTAAAAATCCTACCCCCCAAATCAAAATTGACCACTGCGCAACAACGTTAATCAATTGATTGAGTTAATCATACATAAATACCACAAAATCCCAATTATTCCTAATTTTAAAATTTTATCTTTATCTCCATTGTTGACTCACCACAAATCCATATCCATTTTTCATGAGAATGTCACGAATTCGTCCATAGCCCTTGAAGAATCTTTCCAAGTCCTTCTCCCGTACTCCATAGGGTAGTCCTCCGATGTAAACTCTTGTTCCGCCCATCTTCCAAACCTTCTTGTCAACTTTTCAAAATAATTTTCTAAATAAACTTTACGAGTACTTTTTTTCAATAATTTTCAAAATTTCAAAATTGATAAAATCGGAGGTTTTTGTTGCTTTGTCCTTGGCAGAGTGCGAGTGGTTTGTGTGTGTGTGATTTGCGTTGCATTGGCTTTAGCTTGGGACGGACGGACGGACGGACGAGTCCAAATCATGGCGTCCTTCCTTCACCCCTTCACTCAGGGTGGCTCAAAAATATACATATCTCTTTTTCATCATTCTCTTATTATTCGGCACACTCAGAAAAATTAACCATTGCACGATTCCACTGAAACTGATAGGACGTAAAAAAGTACAGGAGTGGATATTTTAATTTCATTACATATTACACTGTTCTTCTGTGTATTTGACTATCCCTCTTGTAACCTATTAGGAAATTATGGCAATTATTGCATAGAAATCTTCCATGAAATGTTGAAAGAGTTTTCTTCTTTTTCTCATAAGAAAACTGGCACTGAACAAATTACACGTTACGTGAGATCAAACCCTGAACATGGGTTCATGAGTTAGAAAGATTCTGAAATATTATAATAGAGATCGAGTGTGAACACTAAATTTGCACCACCCTATATGTTTTACCTTGTTTCTGAGAATCCAAACTCACCAAATGAGAAATTCCCATGAAAAGATGGCAGGGAAAGGAAAATCTCAGAATTTGGGAATTTAGTATTTTTAAAATTCTATTTGTATTTTCATATTTCATGCCATTTACTCATTTACTCATGCAAGGGCTGCTACATAGACAATAGAATAGATTGCTGGTTTTTTTCGATTTAGTATGCGTTTCTTTATAATAATAATATTTTATTTTATTTTTAGTTTATTTCGTTTATTTATTTATTTGGTTTCATTATTTTTATATTTCTACTACTCCTTCCATGCATGCATATGAAAATGAAATGAGCAAAATATATTCAGAAAACTACAAAAAACACAAAATTCGATACAAAACGAAATATTTTCCAATAAAGTAACACGATACAACACCCGCTTAAAATACTATGCTATGTATAATACAAATTACAAAATAATACTGACTCTTTGGAATTTTAGAATTGACGACATCATGGGTAGACCGAATAGAGAAATACGATTCACAAACTAAGATGCACGTTCACTAACCTTGGATTTTTCTAAAGTTATAAAACTCAGTTTGAGTTTGATACTTTATTGAAAACAAAATCAATAGGTACTGTTATATGCAAGGATTCTGGCTGTGCCATGAGACGTGAGAGGTAGAAGGGGTCGTTCATAAATTATGAAGTCC
>JAQIXO010002363.1:0-10113 GCA_034700305.1 Protaphorura armata | reverse complement strand
GTCCCTCCTTCGTGCAGGACTTATAAGACAATCAACTAAGCATATTTAGGTATGCGTGAATGCTGGTCTAATGCACACAAATTAAGAAAAAAACAAACAAACAAACAAACCTCTCTTATAAATTCCTCATTTTATTTTTGAATATATTCATCAGTTTTTTTGGACTCAATAATGTGAAGCAATATTTTGTGACTATGAGGATTGGTGCATGTTTGCGTAATTTATACTATTGGACAAGTGCATTGCCATCAAATTATTTATGCAGAGTTTAGCTTGGTGAGAGCACTGACCGAAAAATTTGATAGATATCCAATTTTCCAATTTTTGCTTGTCGCTGCAAAATAAAGTGTATTGAACTGCGAAATTATTCTTAATAAAGCAAAAAAAATTGCTATTGATTGATTGATATTTATTAACGTACCATAACCTCTGCAGTCACACATTATCATATGCTTATTGCTTGTCTGACGATGAATATTATTTGAATGAACGAATAGTTTACTCGTGCACGTCTATTACCACCTGTCAGCGTTTTTGACATATGTCCCGTACCGTCGACTGCTCTCCATGTGAGATAAGAAATTAAAAACTAAAACATAACAAAACTATGCATTTATTATTTGCAGATTCGTCAAATCTAAACGCATCTATTTCATCAAAATTGAACATTGCAACTATCATCACAAAATGATTTAATTCATTGAGGTCCCAATTTTGCCAATTTACATCCGGGTTTGCCACTCTATATAAACTCCAAAAATTCAAAGGAAAATTTGAGTTCAGTTAATCTTATTAATACTTAAACTTTACTTTAACATTGCATTGACGTATTTTATTTTCGGAAATAAAATGTGGAAATTGTGTTTCTTTGTTATTGCCTGTTTGGGGTTAACGGACGGAATCCCGGACGAACAACGTCATACTACTCGGCTTGAAAGTAAAAGTTTCTCCGTAACTCCATCGTCTCAAATTGAAGTTCAATCTTTCATTCGACTCCGAGAATCCGATAGTGCCAAAAAGGTTATCATTAATATTAACCTAATGTAGTGATTTTTTAATTTATATCATGTGTGTCTGAAATGTATTTCTTTTGTTGCAGTACTTTTACCAAGGTGGACAAATCCAAGTTGGACGGTCAGTGGAAATTTTAATTCCAAAGGATTCAGAGTCCATATTCATGAGGGAAATGAGAGCAGCAGATTTACGCCCTGATGTCAAATATGAGAGAATCAAACTGTGAGTTAGTAAACTAAGCTAGAATTATTCATTACACATTATATTTATAAAATTTTGTCGTACAGGAAATTGTACGGAGGTGTCGGATTACTCCAAGACAACCGTCAACCAAATTCGAGACCTCCCATTCTTGTAAGTAAAATATAAAATCAAAGTAAAAATAGCACAAATAGATGTTTAAATTTTTAAACTTCCATTCCAGCTTTTTTTTTTAATTCGGACGTAAATTATTTTTAGTCTCAGGCTCCAACGTGTACAAAGAAATCTCTTGGGTCGGACTGTACAACCAATGATGACTGTTGCTCTGGATGGTGTGATCAGAGAGGGGGTGCCGGGAAATTGAGATTACAATGCGTTTGAAAAATTATAGCAGGCATCGAAACAATGATTACGTTCAATTAATTCAATTCAATTAATGACTGATGTTAAATATAAATTTTGTAGTTAAAATTTATGAACTGATGAGAAACAAATTGAAATGGTGTTTAAAATTAATAAATGCATTAAGTGTTAAGATAAGATTAAGGACAAATGCTTTTCACTCATTCTGTTTTTGTCTACATTTCGTCTGTGGCTCTAACTGTAGCAAAATGGTCTAGCCGTTTCTATTTATCGTGACATAACCAACATTGTCAACGAATGCTCATTTCAAAGTACATTAAGAATTACTTAAAAATTTGGCGAGTTTTGAAAATAAAAATCATACGCTGTTTTTAAATGTTTTTTACATTATTAGCATGGGGAACAAACTTCGAATATTATTCGATGTATTCGGTCCATATTTTCGAAACTTTGAATAGTCGAGGACCTCTCGAGGTTGGATACCCTAATCACAAATAAATTAGAGTAAACAAGTTTTACAGGTCACAAATAACGAGTAATTGTCTTGTCATTATACGTGTGACTGATTATATTTTTCTACGTCTTCTTTTGGGTTTCATGACGAGCAACTCATCCCATTCAGTCAGAGTCTATTGTTGATAGGACAAACTTGTTGTACTTGACGTTCACGAATCCAGAAATTATTACAAAAGAAATCGTTTCCAGAATTTCAACGAGATATTGAGGTGAGACAATTTGATTACTAGGAAAGAAAATTGCGTAATAGAGTGATTTTTTTTTAAAAAAAAATATCAGAATCATAATTTAATTTAGTTTAAAATTATAGACTGTGAATCCATTCTCAACAATGGTGACCACTTGGACTTCACCAATTTTATTTCTTGTAACGATCATCACAATTTTGCAATTGCAACCGATTGAATCCTGTTCTTGCGTGGCGGCAACCGAGCCAACAACCCGTGAACAATTTTGTCGGAGTAACTTTGTAGCCATTGTCAACATAACCACTGCCAACCCATCAGCCTGTGGAGATAGTATTTGCTATGATCCGAAAATAAATTGGAAACCAAGCTATGATTTTAAAATTATACAAGAATTTACTCCGAAGAGATCGAATGAGACTGCCGCGCTGAATCGAATCAATACCGGATGGGGCGGTGGAGACTGCGGCATCCGATTCAAAGTAAACGAAGAGTACATCTTATTATCAGAGAAACTACCAGATACACAGGGGTTGGAAGTTTGGTTTTGTGACTACCTAAAAAACTGGGGCGTCATGACGGAAGATAAACGGCAAGAATTTGTCAAAGACATGATGGCAGATATTCCATGTGAACCAGGGATGCCAGATCCTCAGATGTCAGGTCCCTAGATAGATATTTAAGAGTCGACCTTAACATTCAGGTCTTTTGAAAAGGAATAAAATATTTGTATTCTATTTGTTTCAAAGCCAATTTTTTATTCGTCATAATTTCCTTAATTTTTAACCTATATTACACTTGAACTAAAATTTCATACTCTGGATAAGAATTTGAATTGCCATTCCATGGAGCGAAACAAGAATTCTCATCCTTGGCAATATTCCCAACCAACATTGCCCTTCCACTCCAAAGGAATTTTGCAACTTTGACGCGGGAAGTTCGACAAATGTAAAGATCTTCACCGTCATCTGTTTGTCCGCCTGTTACAGCCTTCCGGTCTATCCCACCACTTCCACTTGGGATCCAAGCATAACGATGTCTCCGGTTCTTTTTCAACACTTCAAAATCTTTCGATTCTAATTCCAACTCATCTGATGCCATGTAACACGTGTTTAAGCCGAAGGATGGGACAAACTTTCCAGGGATTAGTCCGTAGTCAGTTTCAGCTCTACAGATGTATGTAGGTTCTGGATCTACGCCTTCTTGGGCACCAAGAACTAAATCCGTGTATGGTGCTTTGTAACTGGTCGACCATCTTCCTTCTACTGCATCGATTTGCATTATGAAAGGAGTGAGGACACATTGTGCAGAAAGTAGTAACTGGAAAACATTACATTTTAGACATTCCGGAATTATCGAAAATTGTGAGTCATTACAAAAAATTAAAGTTTGGACAAAATATGGTGCAATTCAAAATTATAAATTTCTGAAATACTTGCCATATTTTTCCATACGTCAGAATTTACTTACGAGTAGTAGTTTCGCCATTGTTCAGAGAATGCGTTGCGCGTTGTACGGTTAATCTTCAAAAGGAAAATGAAATTGTTGTTTTGGTTTGTGGTTTTCTGTGTTAGAAAGTTTGCATAGAGTCAAAAAATTAGACTATTGATATATTTGGTGCAGGGGTTGGCCAGGACAGGGATAGGACTCGCAGGAAAATAGCACGTGGATGAGGATAAACAAGTAATTAGCTAGTGGAGATTCCAGAATAAATGTAAAATGAAGGTTGTCCAGTATTTACAATTTGCATAAAATTGTTTTTGACAAATTCAGCTTTGCCATTACTTACTTAATTGGTCATTCATAAACATGTTTCAACTTAATACTGACTGGCATTACGAAATTAAGACAAGGACATTGCCCAAAGTTCCAGTTACAAGGTCATCTTTACATTCGTTATGACTGTAAGATTTTTTTTTGCATTAATTTCTAATTGCAATTCTCGTTCTGGAATTTAAACGTGGAAGGAATTGGAAATAGTGTATGATAAACAACAACTAATCCAAACAATTCAGTGAACGACGAGTACATAATATTTTTAGAGAAATTACTACATGTGCAGAGATGTTGTGACTACTAATTTTACATAAACTCTCATCGAATACATAATACTTTCATCCCCTAGTTGTAGTGTGAAGTGTTATTACATTAAAATATGAGGATGAAAGCCGTATAACCGAATAAGTATAAGTATAGTTTGAGAGTAACTGACCCATGCATGCGTGTGTGTGGATGTGGACTCATAATTCCAATACCACATGTTGTGTGCCACAGACAAGTTCAATACGTGCAATCCGACTAATACGCTACCATAGCACATTGGAATTCTTTTACAGGGTGAGAGATTAACTTATGGCGCACACGCTTGACAAGTATTGCAGACATAAGCTTCAAGAAACGTTATGTCAGGTATTACAAAGGATTCTATTTCAATTCTACGTGATGCACATTGTCCAGTTGCGGTATGACCATATTTGTCAATTGCTTTGGGACACCCCGTAAGATATGATTCTCTTCATACTTCACATTATCAATTTCAACTCAAACCTGTATTTCCATTCGATAACCTTTGGAGGTTATGCTAATGGATTTTTATCTTGAATTTTGAATCCAAGGCTTAAGTCTTTTATTATACGTATAAATATAATAGCATACATAGCTTCTCCTTCTTGCAATGTCACTCGGTGACATGCACACGTACTTTCCATTCAACTTTACTCATTCAATATGAGTCCATTAAAATATTTTAGTACGTGCTTTTTAAATTCATAACCAGAGTATAGCATTTCCTTATGAAGGGAATAACGAACAACCCACGTGACGGACAATTTACCAGATGTACGATTAGTTTCATTAGAGGAAGATCAAAATAATAAATACCGTGTTTCATACTATCCCACATGGCACATGGACGGGATAAATGATTCTGGAGCCCAAACTGAGGTAACTAGATTAATATACAAAATTACAATTACATTTGTACAGTGCGTCTTAAAAATAATGTTGACCATCACATAAACTTTGCTCAATGGAAGTAGCGAGAAATGGGAAATTATTTAATTTGTATAAATTCTATGTGACTCCCTGTGTCCAGCTGCAGTTGGAAATTGATATTATGTGACACCCCGTAAGATACTCTTCGTACTTTGCCTTGTATTATCAACTCAAACTTTTATTTCCATTTTATAACCTTTTAGAGTTATGCTAATGGATAATGTCCTGGGTTTCTGTCGTGAATGTCACTCGGTGTCACGAACTTCTCATCCCACCCAACATGAACTACTCAAATCATTTCATTAAATTATTTTAGTGTGCTATTCAAACTCATAACCAGAGTCATTCATTTCCTTATGAAAGTCGTAGGTAAAACAACCCATGTGACTGACAGTTTACGACATGTACAATTTGATTAAGGAATAATAATAAATTGGATTAAGAGCTGCGGAAACGGTCGCAAACTATTATGGAAATAATATAGTAGTAAATTCCAGAATTCTTATTGTTCTTGAGGTGTTTCAATGGAAAAGGATGGCGCCATTGAGTTAATTTGCGTTACAACTAAAGAAGAGGAATTTAGAACAAGTGGAATGAAAGTTAAAAAAAGGATGGCATGTGGAAAATATGCTGGAATCGTTTTTGCACTATTGGCGGGTAAGTAATTCCAGAAATCAATTTTTGTTTATTTACTTTTTATTATTCTATTTTATTATATTATTTTATTAATTATAAATTATTCCTTTGTTTACTTTCAGCTCTCTGTAATAGCTTTGGTACACTATTCGGAAAATTACTAACTGGTCACAAATATCATCCGTTGACTATTGCCTTCTGGAGGTATCAGGGATTGACCACAGTTGTACCTTTCATCATATTGTACTTGAGGACAGTAAAGAAACAAAATGTATTTGATACGATTCGGCAAAATAAGAAAAATACAATTTTTCTTTTACTGGTAATTATTTGATTCTGATTTAATTTAATTAATTGTGGCCACACGTAGAGTTTTTTAGCCTTAATATTCAATTCACTCTTTCCATCTTTTATAGGTGCGTGCCACAGTCGGTCTTTGCTCATCTGGACTTTTCATGTACGCCCTTAAATATCTAAGCGTGTCGGATGTAACGGTGATACAGTTCAGCACACCGATTGCAGTCACATTATTTGCCAGAATATCACTTGGTGAACCTTGTGGAATTGTGCCAATAGTAGTTGCCTTGTTTACCTTAAGTGGAGTCGTGATTTTAGCCAGACCGCCTCTCCTGACTGGTGAAAAGGCTTTTGATATTGAAAATTTGGCAAGTCTTTGTACAAACTCTTAATTATGTATATCCTATTACGCTTAATTACAGAATACTTGATTTGTGAATGAACTAATGTGTACATTTTCTTTAAAAAATAAGTAGATTGGAATATGCTTTGCATTTGCGAGTATGTTGACAGTTACTTTTCTATTCGTACTAATTCGATACCTTCGGAAACTCCATTTCACACTGTTCACCCTCACCTCTGGATATGTGGCATCACTGGAGTGTGGAATCTTATGCCTTGTGTTGGGAGTATTTGAACCACCTCAAAATCCACAAGACTGGCTTGTTGCTGTTGGATTCGCTTTGTCTGCCTTATCCGTTCAAATTTTAACAGTTGCATCACTCCAGTATGAAATGGCAGGTGTGTACTCGGATTAAGAACATTTTTATCAAGACCAAAAGGATAATTTCAATACCGACTTTTTTTAATTTGTAGGTCCCGTGGCTCTCGTCCGGACATCTGATATACTATTTGCATTCATTTTACAATATATATTTCTGGGGGAACAACCAGACATGTACAGGTAAATGAACGGTGTTTTATTATATTAGCAGTTTGAATTTGATTTATTATTACATATTCCATTTAACTTCTAATTTCTAAATGTTTTCAGTATAATTGGAGCTGTTATAATTGTATCTGGGGTGGCACTAACTACATACAGAAAATATTTGTCGGATGTACCACAGGAACTCTAGATATAAGGCAAAAATTAATGCATATTAAAAATAAATAAGTAAACAAAAATACAGAAATTGAACTTTTATTCTTTACTCGGGAGTTTCAACAGCAATATATCTTACAATACTTTATGCAATATATACCCACACAATTAATTATCAAATATAACAAAGCTGACAGAAATTACTCGGTTGTCATATCAACGTAGCTTACATTGTAATCTTTCGTTGTGCTAAATGAAGGAAATGGAGACGGTAGGACTTATGGAGATTACGGATTAACTCTCTTGCCTGTTGGAATTCCTTACATTTATTGTATTTTACGACATTCTTAGTTTGTATAGGACGGTACAGCAGATAACCTTGTGATATTACAAACAAAATTAATTCATACAAACCTAACAGCCAAACTATAACGACTACACTATTATACAACTTCAAGAATGTTGTAGCGCCAACACTAACTGTATACAATACATGCTGGGAAATAGAAACAGCAATATCTGCATAACAATCGACATGAACTGCTAAGTTGTGTAAAACACGGGCCAAAGTGCTGTCTTTAACTCTGATGAACATTTATTATGTCGGAAGGCTGCTAAAATATAAACAAGCCCAAAATAGAAATTGGTCATATCCATAATCGCACGGCCGATGAAGCTCAGGCTGTACAGAAGAATAACTATACGTCCAATAGGCCATACCCGAATAAGTTGAGCACCGAGATTTATATACGCTAGCAAAAGTATAGACAATGCAATACTGGGAATAGAGATATTAGTAAACAATGCTAGAATAATAAACCCATGCCGAATGCATTTGAAATACAAGTCACAAATTAAAAGTAGAAGCTCTTCTGAATTGTCAACTTGACCTGAATAAATATCTCCTGTAACGACAATTGAGGCGTAATGCTCACAATTGTTGGTAAACAACTGATAATTTTCCCATGCCGTATATGAAGCATACGCAAAAGCCCGATGTACTACAATAACTGCAGGGTAAGGAGGACAACTATACTCCCGCCTCCAAATCCGAGTGTGGCCGTGAAGAAAAGTGCTTAAATTAGTTATAACTGGTGTTTTATTTTCACTACCAAAGTCACTCACCAAACCAAACCCCAAATAAATTCCGTGGTGGAAATATACGGCGGCGTTGCTTGAGCGTTTCGCACGATCAGAATGCATTCCTCTCTGATAAATATGGTCTCCGTGCCTAAATTTGGCCAAAATATAATTAATTTGAATGGCTGTTTTATTGCCCGTGGACAGTGCGTTGGCAATTGTTATGTCGTGACAGTGTACGGCGCCAGTGCCTACTCTGTATTCCACGGCACCAAGTAAGAAATACTGTGTGTTAGCTATGACGTCTCATAACCAGAAGTTTAAGACAAGTTATTGCACTTTCTAGCAAACTACCCATGAACATTGCATACAAAATTTACAATGATAATAATAACTAATATTAATAATAGACAATAAAAGCTCACCGCAATTGTTCAATTGAAATTTCTTTGTCCTTAAAATTAGGGTCTGCTTTCCCCAACAGAAATTTTAGAAAATTGCAACACAAAAGAAATCCAAGAAAATTCCAGTCCTTATCACCTACTAGATTATAGGAGCACGCACAATCGGCTCTCTTGTTGAGTAGGTCACATGGGCACCTACAATTTCCAAATATTTTGATGCTGATTATTGATGTTACTAAGAAAATAACAATCAATATCACTTCTGGAAAATATCTAATCATGTAGATAAACGCATCTTTGAGTCCTGTTGGTTTCTGATTTGGGGTTTTGAATAGTTCGACCACCTTCTTCTTGCTAATAGGCATTATAAAAACGGGGGAATTAATTTTGTTACGGGTTATTCTTTGTTGTCCGTGATAGATTTTGTGTTACTACTGAGGAATAACGAAAAGAATTGAATCGACTTGAGACCACAAAAATGTGAAGATGATATCGGCGAATCGGCTATCAGTGAACTGTCCGACGCCAGAAGGGTTCAGTTCAAAAATCTAAGCAGTAAACCAAGCCATAGGTCGTAGGAGAATTTTAGAGGACGTATTATTATATTAACAAACTCCCTTATCTTCTTCGGGTAATTCTAAAAGTTGTGTTTGCAAAAATAACAAAAGTTCTACAAACGTCACCAACAAATTGACGACTGAATCATAGTAGCAAAGGATTCATACATTCTTATCTGCGTTTACAAGATAAGAAGGGCGAATAACATTGGGAGTGAACACGTACCAAACGGAATATTTAGGGACCAGTTTTATCGTTACGTACATTATGGTTTTCATACCTTTTGCGCAGAGGAACAAGAGTTCAAACATTCAAAATATACTTGTTTGTTTAATGAGACACATCGTAAACATTCCGTTTCAACGAAACGAAGGACATTGTACCTTATGTAAGTGGTATGCCGAAAAGGCTAAGAAGGATCAGAGAATTTGTAGGGTAAACTGGGCTAATTATTCCTAGTTTTATTCTAGGGCGATTCTAAGCGTCATTATCACATGTGACATAAAATATTCTATTTGAACTCATCAAGTATGCGTTTTTCTCCAAAAAAAATTTTTTCGAAATTTTGTATCTCGCGTAATTTTGAAATAACAATTTTTTTGTGTAACCATGGGAACAAAGTCAATAAAATGGACTTCTGGGCTAATTATTCCCAGCCCTTGGGCTAATTTTTCCATACCCTCTGAGTGAATGGGCTAATTATTCCAACGGGTTTCGGCCTAATTTTTCCTACCACTAGCGTCGGCTAATTAAAAATACATTATGGGAAAAATTAGCCCGTCGTTTTCTAGAAAAATGAATATAGGGAAAATACATGGTG
>JAQIXO010002362.1:0-10114 GCA_034700305.1 Protaphorura armata | reverse complement strand
CGGAGTCAACACACCCGTCGTCAAGTGGATTTCGGGAGTACTTAAAAAAATGCTTTTTAGTGTAAAGCCCTTAAGGTCAGTCATGTTACCCACCGCATAACCCTCCTGAACTTTTTGGAGATCATCTCAAAAAATTTGGGAACGAAGGGTTCAGCCGGAGGGTCAGGATAGTTGACGAGATGACCCCATGTTTTTACATGTGTTTTCCCTATCTACTTTGTTTATCAAAGCGTCCTTAAATTGGCTCTAATTATTTCTACCATCCCCTAGAGAACCTAATCCGTCGTCAGTAGAGTCTTCATCTTCGTCTGTCGATGCTGTCAGATCGGTGAATTCATGGTCATTATCCCTTTCTGGTATTTTTACCACCTGTTTCCTTTTTCTGTCTTTGACCTACAAAAATTTTAAATATGGATGCATTTATCGAATACATTAAAAAATGCAGAAAATTAAATATTTTCCAAAAACCTTATTCGCCGATTCATTATTGGTAGTGTTGGCCAAGGCCTGAGGGGTACTCTGATAGCATACCATTCGGTCTGTTTCAAATTCCTGTAGTTTTCCTTTCAATTTGGGAGATTTTGCCAAAAATGCGTCCAGGTTGGATTTGGATCCAATTGGTAAAGTTATGTCCGCTTTCTCGAGTCCAGAAAAATAATTTGCAGCAATATTCAGCAAAGTATTAATCTTCCCCTTTATGAGCGCTTGCTCAGTTTCAGTTTTTAAATAAAAATTGACATTGTCAAATTGTATAACCAACTCCTTCACATGGAGTGAGCGACGTATTCCTACTCTCACACAAGGCTCGTAACATTCTGACTCGTAAAAAAATTTGGCCCCAAAACGAACAAATGCTAGAAGTGGACGACGAGACATCCAATCAAAGATGAAAGGAATTGAAATTGGAGTACAGATTTCAATTTTTGAAATTCCATCATATTGATACGGAATGGCTGAATCGAGAGAAGGGTTGGGTCGATAGATCTCACACAAACGAATCTCTTGAACCACTCCGTTCATCCAAGTACCTTTTACAATATTCATTTTAGAATTGGTTTCCCACTCTATCTTGTTGGACGAAATATATATGGGAAAGTCTGACTGATCTTCAGAATCCACTGTTCTTGTGAACGTGAAAAAAACCTGGTATAAAGAAACAAGTGTATTTGATTAGATTTGACAAATTATCATAAACATTACACACAATTCAGGAGGACCCGCCAAGTGTCGGGATGAAATGAAGTCTAACGTCTTGTTCTTAACAATGAACACAAATTCAGTCCTTACAAGTCTTGAGAAATACAGAAAAGTTAACAGAAGATGGAAATCTCATGTTACTTGGATATTTAAATGTATTTTTGCCTAGGAATGAATTTTACCTAATGCTATAATTGAGAATCGTTTCTGCAATTGTTCTTGCCATGTTCTAACTTCTAAGAACTTCTCAAGTTCAGCCTAATGAATTTTTAAAAAAAGAATGATTTGATTTTGTCCTTTGATCAAATTTAGGGCGGAATCACGTAAAATTTCTTCTCAAATACTTGGATACAAAAATATTACTTTCACCACTTTCACCATACGGTGTTTGATTTTGCTAAAATTAGACAGTCAGAGACTCAGAGAAGGCATTACGTCCCCTGCTGTGATTTACGTCATTGGAGTGCTAATTGTGCATGGGCTACTTTACTGAAGGAAATACGAACTTCTACTAATTAGAAAATCATAAAAAATTATATAAAAAGATATGGATTAAATTTTTATATATGGTAGCCGCTCTTTAGAATTTCCGTAGTATTTGTGGTAACTACTTGATTTATAATTCATAGTATTCTCAGATTAATTTAGTTATAACGTCATGCTAAATTCCAACAGCATGAATCAAAAGTGCTTATTATCTTACCTGTTTCTTCCCTGTTTGTCTCGGTTGCACATTTTGAGAATTAGGGTCCATGTTAACAATACGAAATATTTCACTTGCTTTGATTTGATGTGATCTTCGTATGTAATCTTGCAGTTCCAATCACCACGTCTCCTTACTGAACTGGAAGGAGAAATAGAGTGTATTTTTTTAAAATCGCACCAAACCTGTAGATTTTATGAATAGAAAATTAAACCTTTTTCACGAAACATTAACATTAGTAACCATAATATAATCTTAGCACATACGTATCACCATGTATGTATATTATAATCTACAATTATCAGGATGTATTGAGCAAATACCATGCAATAACCTGTTCTTTATTTTTCTAATTGATTGAGAATGATCATTCTTCACTTTCTTCAATTCACTTACACGTGTATTTGTGGAAGTCAGAAATTGTCCCTATTAAAAAATGAATAATGAATACAATTTTACTTGAATACAAATTGAATGTTGATTTTATAATTGAAATTGTTCCCGGCAATACAAACCTACTCTAGTTTAATATGATGTCAGAGTTAACTGAGAGTAAAATTATAAACTCGATTACTGAACAAATTATGTCTCTTCTCTCTACAAAAAATGAATAAAAAAAATGTGCTCTAGACAGACTATGCCCTCCTTGGTACCAGCCAAGTTAAATCCAAACTACTCTATGTATGTATATTAGAAATGAATTCTAGCTTCCAATCCTTATAACAAAGTGTTAACGCAGCTTTGTCTATAAGCGACACTGGGGGCGATCACGTCTGCCAAAAAACAATCCCCCACAACGGAAATCTAAAAATGTCAAGCTGGTTCATAGAACCTTCTTTGTCTGGAACTTTTCCCGCAAATTTGGACTTCCTACACTAGCAATGTTACATATGCATTATAGATCTTCCTTCCTGTGCTGGGAATAATGGATTTACTGGGTTAAGTTTTGATACGTCGTGTGGGTGTGAAGGTGTGATGTCATGGTTTGTGGGTTTGTGCATGCACATCCATGTTTTATTCATTGCACTATTTAATTCGCGTTTCATTGTTTAGACTGATACATTATTATATTCCTTCCAAATAAATACAGACAGGAGCGGATGGCGCATTACATTGCATACTCTTGTTATCATCTTCATCGACGGAACACTTACTCATTTTTTGCGCAGATTTTCAGCATGCATGTGCAAAGTAAACGAATTCATCCACGGACATTGTAACTCACTCACAGTAAATTATGTCAAAATTTAATCATGAGTCACAGTAAAAGTTTTAATATCCGAAGGTCATTTGTTATTAAATCCTAGGTACTATGAGTTCATTGGAAGATCAGATTACCATGCAGATCCCACAGAAATTAATGCATTGCATTGTATTATAAAAAAGCATTTCCATATAGCCAAAAAAATTATTGCAGTGCAGTGCCTTGCACTTGTGTGTGATTCGCAAGAATGGAATACTCATTTTGTACGACGTAAATCTGACAGAAATGCTGATGACTGTTCCACGTTAAAATCTTATCTCTACGTTCCTCTCAAAAAGTCATTCGGACGGCTTACCTATTTTGCTTAAGTAGAACAGGTGATTTAGGATATTAGGATGCACATGGAACGGCTCATACAATTCTTGAAGAAAGTTCATTTAATAATTAGTTTCCGGTTAGTTCGCTAAAATGAACGTTGTGCTATCAGCATATCATAAGCGAGTAAATTCTCCCGAGATTATGAGCACCGACAGTACATTCCTCGTCTTTGCACATTGTATTGACTCATCCCTTTATGTCTAGCGCTTGGCCTTCCCAGAATTAAATATTTCCAACAGAAAAACAATACGATGACCCGTAAAGGCAGGTGTTGGAAGATAATTTTCAATCCTTACGATTTAATGGAGGTTGGTGAATCATTTTTGGTTATCTTTCTTGGATGGTAAAACAATTTGAACGTCAAGATTTGCCGGCAAACAAAACATAACGCAGTATATTTGTATTTGACCTATACAGTATTTTGTTTGTTGGCATTCTTACTTCTGCATGTGTCTTTGTGAATAAAGTACCTCCCTTTTATAATTTCACAACCAGGACTGCTCATATATCCACTGTGCTGACATGTGCTTTGGTATGGAAGCGTAGAGAGAAAAATAATCATTTATACAATGAAAATCACTGTCACAACAATAGTGATAGCCTTAACTAAAGGTACGCTCAGAAATAATTGGATTGTGGATTTCTGGGGAGCATTCAAATGACAATGGGTGTTCCATCGCACGCGACCTAAGGGTTTTTGTTGTATGACCCTTCGGATGTCATTTTCATTGAATTCATCGGATTATTTAGCCCTAACAAACAAATAAAGAGAGAAATTGAGGTTTCCTCTAATTTTTCAATTGACCCAACACTTTGGGACTGTATGAAGCAATTGAAACTATTTCTATTTGGAAAATGACTAAGGAAAATAACAAGTACTTCCCGAGGTTAGAATTAAGTCGAAGAATTCTATCCTAGCTTAGAACGTTGTTCCTCAAATCCTTAGACCAAATATGAAATAGTTCGCCCTGTCAGAATGCCAGAAAATTATACGGAACAATATTTTCCCCAGTTTTTTTTTTGAGGTATCCATACTTCTTTAGTTGGGCAGTAATGTTTTTTGCAGTAAGGACGTGAACTTGTTCATCGGTGAAAGCTGGGTGAGAATTGCGTGTGAGCTTGGACTTGGAGAAAGCGTGGAACTGAACTCAGCATGAGGACAAAGAAAAACTACTTTCACTCTAAAACAAAGTGAATGCACGGTCTAAAACCTCCCCCCTCCAACGAAGAGGTGTCCAAAGTAAGCCAACGACATTTAAATCAAAACCAATTGGAAACCATTTTCCGGACCATATTTTTTTAATTTGAAAACTTTCACATACAAAATGGAATTCTCACGATTGAAATTTTGTATCCCAGTAGTACATATGCAATGCATCCGAAATTATTATAGATAGACATAATTACAAATCTGGAAAAATACTCCAGCAAATTAGAAGTTTACTTTGATGTGATTCAACTCTAAAATTCGGGTCGATTTTTCACACGTACTATTTTGAACTGGAGAGACTAAATTAAAGTGGTTGAGTGACAAATGTATACACTATGCATTTCAGTTTATTGTATTTCAAGGAATCCTTTTTGAATGCCCGTCTAAATTGATGGAGTTTAATATTGTATTAATTTTACTTGCTCAATACGCTTGCTTCTTCAATTGTTATAAAAAGAATGTAGAAATGAGAACAATAGCTGACAAGTCATGACATGTTCATCTCAAAACTCATGTCATATATTTGGAAAGAAAGGAAGAATAAATTGAAATCAAAATTATTTGCTTTGTGTGGCTCATACAATGAATAGAATTATCGACTATAAAAGACACAAATAGGGTCACTTGGAGTCATCTTCTTGTAAATCACAACTCCTCGTGACTACAACCAGCCGATTTTCTCAAATCAACCAACTTCATACATCCGAATTTATTCTTCACTTGTAGGTCAAGAAATATTTATTTTAAAAAATCTAAAAATTCTAACCACACTTTTTTTTTGTGGCAGACAGTCTTCCCACAAGAAATTAACACGATGAAAATCCTTTTGGTCGTAATTTTGGTTGTGATCATGGTAGCAATGGGTGAGTTAAATTTTACGGTGACTCTTCGTGAACCATGTGAAATTATTTTAAATTCAAGTTGACCTTTCAACACTATAATTTTACAGTCATTCAAGATGTCGACGCAGATTCTATAGATGAAACTATAGCAGAATGTGACATTATGTGCTCGGATGCAACAAAGCTCAAGGAGTGTAAGAAATGCTGCAAAAAGCAAAAAGTTCAAAATCGTCAAAATCAACCTACCACCTATAAGAAATACGTGGGTGGATTTTGTTTTTATAATCAAAAGCAATGCCTTTGTTCAACAGACCCAAACAGGGCGTGAGAAAGGAAATTAAATCCCGTAGTACTAAACTGGAACTGGACGGACCTAAACGGCATATTAATCCTTTGTTATGACAATATTCAAAATTTAATTTAAGTTTAAATTGATTGAAATCTGGGTATTAATTAAGACGGTAATTGGCATAATTTACACTCTGTTTTGCTTAATTGGATTGGATTTCATAATTTTAAAAATACTGTAAATTGTAAGAGTTAAGGGGAACGGCAATCTTGGGATTATAATGACTTTTCTCCAATTAATTGGAAGAAAGTTTTTCTTGTTTTTTCTTAACCACTGCACTGTCTAGTACCCAATAAGAGAAATTGTAATTAAACTTTATTCATTTGCTTTGTTGAAATAAAACTACTACTGTAGTAATTCGGTTTACCTATCTGTCAAAAATCATCAGTTTTTACGTATACAATGAGAGTTCATATGTCCGTACAGGTGTTTAAACATTAGAAGCTGCTGAAAACCTGAAGTACTTTATTTCTCTACGACTTTCAACAATAATTTAAGGACTGTTGACTCCACCAGACTTTTTTTTGATGATGTCAATTTCTATCTCTTCATTTCACACTTACAACACAACTTTATTTGTCACTGGTTCGTCTGATATTTCTGTGTCCACAGAACACGCATCCATTTCTAAGCACATTTCTAAGAAGACCCTTGGAAGCATACTTGAACAAGTCCAACAGAAGTTGAACTGTAGTAATGGCAAAATCGTACAAGATAAAAATCTGTTGTCTCCTTGAGTTAATTGTCAACTATTTTTTTTCCGCCGACTTATTAGATAGAATACACGAATCTCCGGATTTTTCACTAGATTTCCCCAATTTGACAAATGGAATGAAATGAACTGGAAAGGTTGTACTACTCGATCCTCCAACTATTTTCATGTGAAGGCGAAGACTGAGGGGTGGAGGGGAAATTGTAATTGACTAACAATCTCGGAAGAGCCTGTGGTGGGCCTGATTCTGATCTTATCATTATCGAGAAGATTGATTATTCCTGAGACTTTTTGGAACCCATTTTTAACTACACAATGAGTTCTAAATTGATCACAACTACAATGCATGTTACAAAATAAACAACTCGTCAGATTAAGCCAGCTGGGTGACTCACTATTTGCAGAGACAATATAACTGTTCGTCTGAAAGTCTCGGCTGGGACCTGACGCCAACGTTCTTTACTTCCATCTCAAGATGGCTCGAAATAGTAATTATGGTTTGTCTTAATTTATCTTGTGCTCGGAACCGACCATTTTATCCGAACTGACCCTTCCAAATAAATTCTCCCCTATGACAATGGCCAGGGCCACGTTCGACCAATTGATTTGGGTCGACCAGATAAGATTGGAGATGACTGTGACATTAGGAATTCAGTAAATAAAAGAAGTGATGATAAGAAGGGTGAAAGTTCGCCCAGTTTTCTTTTACCCTACTAGTACATATGCGGTGCAATGTATGAGAAAACGTTGCATTACTGTGAGTGAATGCCGCACCGTCATATTAGTTCAGGATTAATCTGTTTTATGTCAACTAACCAACAAATGTTTTAATTGTTCAATAATGCTCATACATACATTAATACACCAATCTCTCTCTTCTCTGTAAAAATTGTGCCTTTCTGAGCCAGAGAGCATGTTAAATTCAAACTAATTCATTTCTATATAAAAATGAAAAGCTTATTACGTTTTATTTTGTTGGACAGCCTTGTCTACTGACGCTGCGCTCATCACATCTGCCAATAAACAATCCCCCACACCGGAAGTATAAAAATGCCAGCGCAGCGCGATCCGCGTAGCTTTTTTGTCTGAGAGCGTGTACTCCTGTCAATTACTTTCCCCGCAAAATTTTAATTCACCTTCAATTTGGTTGGCTAGGGTCAGAGTAGCAGAAGTTACACTTGCATTTGCATTATATGCTAGGCTTAATATGTACTCTGCTGGGAATACTGTACGTTTACTAGGGTACTTTTGATCTGTCAAGTGATATGATTGTGCAAAACATTGTAATTAAGTGCAACCCCTTTTTGCAGATCACAGAGTATACCAATTGGTGTAAAAGTGCAGATGCCGTGGTATCCTGGCCTTGTAGTGTGTAATATTAGAAGTATTCGGGATGTCGAATAAAGGACATGTGGCCACAAAAAAAAATTGTCCTCTAGTTCAAGGTGGAAAATTTTATGATTTTTTGCACAAATAGAAAATGAACACTCGGTTTGTTTAGACTAACAATCCATGCTCATTCCAGCTATCGCAAGCAAGTCATCGCAAAATTTAACAATGATTCACAACAAAGCTTGCATCGTATTCGAAGGTCATTTGTTACTAAATCCTATTTACAAGTATATTTGAAGAAAATTCATATAATAATTAGTTTCCGGTTGGTTCGTCAAGTCAAAAGTCATGTTGTGCATTGGGCTAATTGGGCATATCATAAGCAAGTAAATTCTCACGAGTTTATGAGCACCTACAGGACATTTGGACATTACTCATCGTTGCACTCTACTGAATTTTGACTCATCGTCTTATGTGTTGTATTTGACCTCGTCAGAATTTACGAATGAATCTAAAAAAAGGATACGATGGTTCGGAAGGTGTGCGATGTTTATTTTCCCTCTTTACGGATTACTTTTTACCAGACGTTGATGTGTCATGCATGTTTGAATATCTTTCTTGGATGGAGAAATGACATCAGAATTTACCAGAACACACGAACACATACATTTTAACCTTTATTGAGAATTGGTAATTAATGAAGTAAAAATAGAAATGATTACTACATGAGAGGTAAATACATAATTATACATATTACATTTCACAACGCGCCTACATATGTGTTTCATTTTAAATGTTGGTACATAGGTAATTTTAACTACTTACTACTTCCACTGGTTTTATCATTAAAATGTGTACAATACACAACATAATATATGCAAACATGTACACAATCTAAAAATTATTTTTAAACACATTATTACAAAATAAAAATCGATTTAAATATTGGAATCATTACTCAAATTCTTTAAGAAAAGACGATAATATTGTAATAATTAAATTTTCTTTTATACGTTTCTCGTAGTTGATCTTGTAGTTCATTGTAGAAAATTAGAGGTGTAAATACGCAGCATTTCCTTGTCTTTATCTCCATTTACTTTTAATTCAGGAAACTTTGTAAAAAATAAATTCAACTTTGAACGAACAGGCAGGTGTATGTCCAGTCTCGTAAGCCCAGTTAAATAAGTTGCGGAAAATTGTAAAAGTGTATCCATTTTATGTATAATTAGATTTTGGTCCAACCTGCCCTTCAAATCAAAATGTTCCTTGCTAAAATTTATAAGTAACTCTTTTATAAATGGAGAATGATCGATTTTCTCCACAAATGGTTCGTAGCATTCTGATTTGTGAAAAAATGCAGCCCCAAAACGAACACATTCTAGATAAGGAAGGTAAGACATCCAATTAAAAATCCAATTAAGGGATACCGGGCAACATATTTCCAATTTAGAGATTCCAGAATAGGAATATGGCGTGAGTGAATCGAAGGAAAGGTCAGGTTTGTAGATTTCACACAAACGAATTTCCTTGATGATTCCATTCACAGCTGTTTCCTTCACAAGGTTTATCTTGGAACCTCTATCCCATTGGATTTTGTCTGCAGAAAGTGATACACCAATGTCAATATCTGACAAATTCTCCAAATCTGTCTCTCTTGTACGAAGTAATACGAAGGAGATCTGCTGTAATTAATAAAAAAAAATTTATAATTAGTATTTTATAATCTATACCCGAAATGTAGTGGAAATTTTTTACAATAGCTTAGCTTGCATAATTCAGTTGTACTTACAACTTACCACTTTATTTATTATTGGTTCTTCTAATACTTGTGTGTCTACGGAACATGTGTCTACGTCTGAGAACATTTTATATACAACTCTAGGGAGGTGTACGAATTGGCTGTAATAAGAAAAGAAAACATACACATAGTAAGTAAATGTTAATACTCGAGGATTTCAAACTCGGAGTAGAGTCTTGTCTTGTCTATCCCTTTTTATAAAAACCGGAAATGCTGTACATTTCATCATTTTGCATCATTTCCGTTTCATTTGACACCTGGTCAAGTCGATGATAATCTCCGGACTTTTGACTTGATATCCCCAATTTGACTAATGGAAGTGAACTAGAAAAGTAGGTAGTACGATTTTCTGTTAGGATGAAGAAGGTGGTGAAAGTCCGGTGGAGAAA
>JAQIXO010002361.1:0-10118 GCA_034700305.1 Protaphorura armata | reverse complement strand
AACAATTCTGTGATAATATTAAATGTGGTAATTTAAAAGTGGCTGGGACACTTCATCTTAAAATGGCGGCTAGTCAATTGGGTAGAAATATTGAGATTGTGAGTGTGGATGAGAATGGGGTCAAGACTACGGTGGGACCTGGAGTGGTGAAACCAATCGGTGAATGCAAAAATAATGAATGCTACAATTTAGCATATATAGAAGACGATGGACTAGGGCACTACGCACCTGTCGTCAAAGACCAACAATCTGGTAATTGGAAAGTCATTCACATAGATCAGAATGAGAGCACAAAAGATGCTTGTTTTGGTCAATCAATGGTATTCTTGAGAGAATATGCAAAAAGTCAGGATACGAATGGAGCAAAATTAGTCGCAGAAAAATCCGATGAAATTAACAAGTACAATAAAGAATTAGGAAAATACGCTAAATACAACTCAACGTTTAAAAATTATTACCATGGAGGGACAACAGTTCAAAGAGATAGAATAGTGGGTGGGGTAGAATCTACCCCAAGCTTTATAGAGAGAAAACTCAGAGAAATCTCAATTCCAGAGAAAGACTACACAAAATTACAAGGTGTCACCAAAATATTGAAAGATCTTAAATATGGCAAGAAAAATAAGGCTAAGAAGAGTCTACAACGTATTGCTTTAGTCAATGAACTAGTCCGCATCGGACCCACCCTGTCAAATGAATTACAAAATGAGGTTGAAAAACTAACCAAGACATACAATGACAGCATCACACCTGTTATTCCGTACACACTAGAATTTTCACAAAATAACATAAATCCAATGTTTAAAGCCGGTGGTGTAGGGACAGGTTTTAAATACGCTGGGAGACCTGTGTTTGAGGTTGGTGAATTGGTGCCTTCAATTCAAAGTAATGATTTTCTAATAGAAGCCTTTGTACATCCAAATAAACCGGGTGTACTCGTCGTAAATAATAATAGAGGTGCGGCAGCTCATGCAATAGCTGGTGTCCCCATTTCTAGAATTAAAATAATTGATTATGAAACTGCTGGAAATAAGAAAGCATTTGACAGAAGAGTTGGTGATGGATCCACCATTTACTTTGAACAGAAAAATGTATATGTGCCTCAAAATTATAGACAGGGTGTTAAAATGCCCGAATTTACGTATGGCAGAACACCTACTGGGAATTATTTCGACAAGGAGAATTAAATGTACTAATTAATTATTTCTACGCGCAACCAGTTCAGCTAATTGTCTGTTTTAGACTTGGGTCAATTTCTTTCGAAAATGTACTTAAGTTCTAAATACCGGGTTAGAAACGCGGAGTTGTATTTAAGTATTTTTTAAGGAATTTACCCAAGTCTGTTCTAGTGTACTACAGTGCAAAATTGCGTACATAATTATTGTTTGGATGATGTTTATTACTTTAAGTTTATTTTCTACGATTAGTTATTGGATTGTGTTAAATAAAATAGAAATAGAATATAAAGTAAAATGTTATTGTGAAGGTGAGTTAAGCTAAAAGCAAGAAAGAGATTCTAGACACTCCCGTCCATTTGGCTACTAGCCACAATAATATATTTCCACTAATAGTCTCCTAGACAATTATTCTATTAGCCATAAAAATATCTAGAATAGTCAATTAGGCATAAGTATATCTTTCATTACAGGAAAATTAAATTATGTAATTAGAGTGTAAGTGCAATACGAGTGAAACATCTTTAAATTGTTCGTTATGTGAGAAACACCAAATAAAACAAAACAGGTTGTCAAACAGTCTTACTAGTATTTGGTCTAATTGTTCATTCGACGAATATTAAGCAAATTGCTCATAGTAAAGGTGTAGTCCTTTTCATTTAATTGCTACCGTTACTCCATGTGATCTGGGCCCTTATTTATTCATATTTTCCATGAATTCTACAATATACAGTGACTTGAGGGTATTAGGCGGTATTTACTGCTTGAAACACGGCAGATATTTATTATATTACTTTCTATTACAGAAACAAATTGTTACGTTGGAATACAGTCCTCTCTGTATATCGACCCTCCCTCTATTGGACACCTCCATATTTCGATCAAAACGCCAGGCCCCTAGAATTGCTTGTGCATAAGCATTACACATAAAGAAAGTTTCTCTTTATCGAACTTTCCGTATGTATAGTACACATTTTCTTGCATTTTGCGTGTTCGATATATAGAGTTGACTGTAGTATTTCCCATTGTTGAATCTAAGCTGTTACTAGATTAGACCACACCAATAACCCATTCACTCTTAAACAATGGACATGAATAGAGCTTCGAGCATGAAGCTAGACTTTCTCGGTATCCAAAAATTGTCTTCAAATTCCACTTTTATTGTTGCGAAACAATTAAAAAACATTCATCAATTAATTTGTGCATTTGAAAGAAATCACATTATTTCTTTTATTTTAAAACACATGTAAGAATCCTCATGACAGACGAAAAACTGAAATTAATTTCTCTTGATGCATTTAGACCACACATTACAGTGATATGATAGTTTCGTGTACATTCGGATTAACAACGATGAATCCACAGGTATGGTAATGTTGTCGCTAGTGTGTCAATTAGCACTTTCCTTTCTGTGTCAGACATGTCCCCAAATAATAGTTCAGAAATCTCAATGATTTGGAGGAATGGAAAACATTTCGCCATGGCAGTCAAATTCTGGAAGATTTAAAAAAAGTACATAGTAAATTGTTGGTTACTAATGCACTTTAACTTGACCTCGTCTAAGTCTCAGAAAACTAGAAAACTAACCGGGGCTGGCACAAGATTTCGTGGAAATGGGTAGTCAAATCGAGAACAATTGATGTGGGCTAGCGAGTACATTCCCAGTCTGATTTTTCGGATGTCTACATAATTGGAAAAATTCACATTACAACTAAAATCCAGAAAGAATATAATTTTAACATTTTTAACGATGTAAACACGTACTCATCATGAAAAATGGATTATTAGCCTCTGCCTGCACACCGTCGACTTCGGTATTGTTATGTTCGCCGTCTCCACATGGAACAGGATACATTTGACTTAACACTGGCCCCAAGAAATCTTCATCAAATCCCTCAACAGAAATTTCATGAATATTTGTGGACAATGGAGATTGAATAAGAGATTGGAGCAAATGTTTCACACCGTGTTGTGCATTTCCCATTATGGAATTACTATGAAGTGTAAGTTTGAGTATGTTTGGAAATACTTTCAGAACATGTTTCAAAGGCAACACTCCCTTGTGCAATCCAACTCCAGACATCCAATATTTATGGCTGAGTCGAATAGTCAACTCTAGTGTTGTTTCAGTTCCATTCAGTTCCTATCAGTTCCAGTTCCTGACTACAACGACCTCAATTGAGTTCCAGTTCCAGTTCCACTACTCGGAAACTGAAAGTTTCAGTTCCATGAGTTCCAGTTCCTGACATTTTACAGTTCCAATTCCTCAGTTCCAGTTCCTATATCAGTTCCTTTTCAGTTCCCATATGGTATTTTTTACTAGTTAATTCCCTGACCCGGATATGTATGAATGCTTAATTTAATGAATGAAACATTTTTCCTAATTGAAGTCAATATTTAAAGTGCCAGTGAACTAATGGAAATATAAATATATACGAAACAACGTGAATATATGCAATTATTTTAAGCATAAATTGAAATACCAATATAAATGCATATTAGTGCTTGCCTTTAACGAGGACATGTTCTGTGATCAAGAATGATGTAATCAATATGAATATTATTTCATGTAAAATTGTATATAAACAATATTACACGTATTGATGCATCCTAAACACCACGAACGACTGTCATGGCGTGTGCCTTGATCCAAATTTGAGTAGATTAGACACATGGATCCTATGCTAACCTAGTACAAATAGAAAGCGATTGATTGTATAGCGCAAAGCATAACTATGCAGAATGGAATAGTTTCTAGAATTCAGAATATGCGAACTTTGCTTTCCACTTTTGGAACTGAATGGAACTGAGTTCCTATTACAGTTCCTATGAGCTAAATCAGTTCCAGTTCCTCAGTTCCAGTACTTCAAAATCTGGTCAGTTCCAGTTCCAGTTCCAGTTCCAATGAATAAGAGTTCCAGTTAGTACCAGGAACTGGAACTGGAACTGAATTAGGAACTCAGTTAATAATTGGAACTGAATGGAACTGAAACAACACTAGTCAACTCATTCACTTCTGTAAACTTGACAGGCACTTCCGTATCCCCTTGCAAAAATAACTGGTCTCCATTGGCAGATTGATGACTCAGAATTAATCCAAGTGGGAGACGCACAGATTTCAACATGGGTAATGTCTCAGGATTGAAACTCATGGCTTCTGGGTTCAGAAATAAATGGTCTGCCACTTCAGCATCTACTGTTAGATGTTGTAAACTCGGGAGTCTGGGAAAAGTCATAATTCGCTCCAGTCTGATTTTGTTGAAAGGGGCCGTGATCCATAAGGATTTTAGGGTTCTGGACACACATTCGAAAATATTGTGAAGAATGTCTATTCTGAAGTTTATTCCGAACCAAAATGCTAAACTAAACCGAAGGTTTTCCAGGATATGTGAATTATTTTATTGATGAAATTTCACTAATATCTCCGATGGATCCCTTTGCATTTGACCAATCACGAGAGATTTCAATTGGTAAATATTCACGGCAAGGTCTATAATTATGAATATTAAGAAGTAGAAGTTTGTCGAGTGCAATTAGGTTAACAAGTGGAGGCATCTATTCAGCTGTAGCATTTGTCAAAAAATATGTCAAGTTAATAATCCACATGTAAATATAATTGGTAACATGAAAAAAAAATGCGAGGATCTTTAGCTATAATACAAGTGGACTGATCAATTTTTTTAAGTCCAGACGTTACAGAGTATAAGAGGAAATAGTCTCAATAAATTCGAGAAACTACGGGAGAAGGAATTTGGAATCTATCAAGTGTGTAACCTATATGACTTGGACTTGGAATTTTCTGCCAAGATATTCGTGACATGAGTTACAACAATTTTATTTTGGAAGTTAATGATTTTTGTGAGGCAGAGATTAAATAGAATTAATTAAGAAAAACATCTATAAAATATATCGAGTGTAGCCATAGGGAAAGCAGCACTAAAAAGATTGTGTGTTAATTTGTGATAATTTACATGTATCCTGTTCAGTTGGTGGACACTTAAATAAAATGAAATCTGAATGCGAATATCTGGAAGTCGAACTATTGACCGCACTCATGGCAAGCGGTTTGTCAAAACAGATTTTGCACAACAACTTACGATGAAATTAATAATACAAACTACACACAAAATTACATTCATTTTCTAAAAAAATTGAAAATATCTGAAGCTACAGACCCGAGGAACGGCTACCTAATTAGTAAGTATAATATAAACTTCCTGAATACTATTAATCTTACTTATGGATGTTTACAACAGTTCACGCTTGAAGTTTACCGAATAAAAATACTATTATCAATAATACAATTATGTAAATTAGAATTTCTCTGTAGCAATAACATGTAAAGTGGTGTGGAATGGAGGTCACTTCATAAAACCATGTATGTACTAAATGATTTCCAGCGTAATATTTACAGACGGAGCGATTCATTACTGTTTTTTTGCCTGTCTATTCACATCCCCACAAACCCTGCGTCTATTAATAAAAATAAAAGGTTACACCAAGTACGGAAATATCCAACAGTCCATTTTATACCACGGCATTCACTAGTTGTATTAAAATAATATGTTTACAAATTGATTTTGTGGAGTATTTCAAATAATAAACATTTACAACCATAAAAGTGTGACAATGTCATTCTCAATTATTCACGCATTATTTACTACTTTTATAATTTATCATGGAGTAGTCGATTGTAAAATATTTGGAAGGTGTGAGTTGGGTTTAATTTTGGTTAAAAATTCGATTCCCGTCTCGGACGTTGGAAAATGTCAGTTTTTAAACTTTGCACGTATATTAAATACCTACATGAATTAATCTTTCATAAAATTAGGATTGACACATGGATTATGGATTAAATTTCAGATATATGTTTGGCATCCATTGCCAGTCATTTCAATTCATCATTGATAGAGAATCGCATGCCCAGCAGATTAAGCCCATCATATGGAATATTTTAGGTTTGTAATTCCGTGACACTAGTAAAAGTAGGAGATCCGGGTTAGTTGTCGGTCCCAAGAAATTGGACCACCATTTTTTTGTATTGCTGGAAAATGACACACGGAAATAATATAAAATGACACTGTTCATGTAACGGTACAGATCCCTGGTTTCTGGAATTGTCACGATGAAAAGTTCGAGTACAAGAATGGATGTAATGTGAGTTGTACAGGTACGTACAGTATTTTAATTTTATCATCTTATTCATCCTACCATACTAGTACGTGTGAGAATAAAATTGTGTATTCCATTTGAAAGATCTTGCGGATGACAATCTTGCAGACGATATCAAATGCGCCTTCCAAGAAAGTTCTCTCGAATCACTGGACATTTAATACATATTGTGCAAATCGATCACTTGATAAATATACGAAGGGATGTGAATTTCTTCAGGGTATCACTGATAATAATAATAATAGGAATGATGATGATAAACATTTTTATTCATTCATATTCATTTTATTCACAGGTGTACCACCGATAATAGTTAATAGTAATTCTAACATATCCTTGAATGTGGATATGAATATAAATGCTGATTTGGAATATCGGATTGCGTGCGAAGCAAATGGAACACTCCCAATACAACTTAAGTGGTCCCGATTCAATGAGGTAAGAGAGTCTACTAAATATGATTAATTAAAGTCTTTTGATAATTACTGTTTTTTTTTCAATTCAGGAAATTCGCCCAAGTCAACACGACCTTGAATTTCCGGAAAATCAAACTGCAAAATTGTCCATAGTGTTTAATAAAATCACTCCTGCTTTGGAAGGTAGCATCAAATATTTATGGAGAGTCAAGAAAAATATTTAACGTTCAAATTTTGGGTAAATTCAGACAAGTGTATATTTTTTTGAGTTTTATTTTTTTCTAATAATAATACGTAATCCTAGCAGGTATTATTTCGCCGAGTTTGGGCAATCACAATAAGCAAATTAAGCTAGGTGTTCATGTGGTGGAGGATATCTCTCCTAGTTATTTTGGACACGCGATGTTCATCACAATCTACGTTATCATTGCACTATCCGCTCTTGTACTCGTCCTCTGTTCTATTATATGTATCAAAAGGGATAGCGCAATTAAAGTATGTTAATTAGTTGATTATATTAATTGCCAAATTATATGTAAACTTTAAATATTGTTATCTCTGGAAGGGGCTGTGGATATTGTTGAAAAAAATCTTACAAATATGAAGAAGGGTACAGAAACTGTTATGGACCTGGCACTTTCAAATCCAGAAACGACACTGAACAGTGGCAATATTGCCACTCCAAATGTTCCAGAATTTGTTCTATGCTTCCCAGGTTTGAATTTTTTTTACTATTTTTCTGAATTGTAAACATATTGCTCATAATTATTGTTATGATGAATTTGAAGGAAATGGATGTGAAATCGTCGGTGGTGGAACATTTGGAGACATTTACCTTGGAACTGTTGAATCGATGGGTCATGTCGCTCTGAAAACAGTCAAACGTGGTCTTTCTAATGATGAGAATTCAAGACAATTAGTGTGTCTACGAGATGAGGCTGAAGTGATGAGTTTCATAGGTAGGTGTACTTACGATTAGTGCTCACAATATGAAAAAAGCAAACTCATGACAGACATACAAATTACTCCCATAGCCCCATCTAACTAACTATCACCAAAAGAACCACCATAACTTTCATGTGAACAACGATAACCTAGTAACGTTTAAGTTCAGTGGGGCGAACGCTATAATGTCATAGACCATTCTGTACTTTCAGGACATCATCCTAATATTGTTCAACTTATTGGTGTGTCCAAAATCCAGTTAACCAACGACGGTAAATCATACAAAACTATATTAAATAATATTAATATGTTTAACCAATAAACTGACTGAGCTGCCCTCTCTCGCTCCCCCTTCAAGGTTTGGATACTCAATGCCTTGTTCTGGAGTACTGCCCTTTCGGAAACTTGAGGAAATTCTTAGAAATTCTTAGAGAAGAAAAAAGAGTGATTCGTGACTGTGCAATGCGAGTGTACTTGCATGTATTGAATATATAGAAAATTAATAAATTCTGATCGCTAAATATGATTTTCTTACAGCCCATTCGAAATTATTCAAGGAAGTTCCAATGTATCCGAAAGAAGAAATGATATTTTCATTACAGATTTGATTTCTTACGCCCGACAAATTGCAGGAGCAATGGAGTACTTGTCACAGAAAAATGTACGTAAGACATTTTTGGTTTATTAGGAGTCTTGGTATTATTTTTTCTAAAATTGTAATTAGATCATTCATGCGGATCTGGCCACAAGGAACGTTCTCCGTTTGAATAAAAGAATTGTCAAGGTAGCAGACTTCGGAATGGACGTCAGAATGGTAGAGACTATACCGAGAATCACAAGGTTTCAATACTACGCATATATAATACAAATACAAGACAGACAATCTTCATATTTTTGGTTTTGATGAAAGGAAATATTTCCGTGGCAATGGTGGGCCATTGAATCTCTTCTTGATTTTACATTCACACTTAAGTCCGACGTATGGAGTTTCGGCGTGACCCTATGGGAAATACTTACTCTAGCTAAAACCCCAAACTTACAACTCAATTATGGACTTGATTATATTAAAAAATTGAGAGATGGGAAACGTTTACCAAAACCAACACTTGCTTCTGATACCAATCTGTAAGTTCGACGTTACGCTAGAGAGTAGCTATGACGATTACTTACGGGTGTGATCCATTTTATTTCTGAAGCTACAATATTATGGAACAATGTTGGATGGAGGATCCAAATGAACGACCAACCTTCCAGAGTTTAAGTAATCAACTACGACTTGTTCAAAATGAGATATGGGATCGCTCTGGAAATGTACATAAATAAGAATTATACAGTTTGTATCTGTAATAACAAGATTTTGGGTTTTGTACCACTTAATTTACCTGCTTTCTAAAATGTGCTTTTGGATTTATGTTCAGTGATGTCTTAAAGCAATCGGGAATGTGGTGTTACAAACCCTTACTCTTGTTACAGTTACATTTCAAAGCATAGTGTAGAAATTCTTAATGATTATTATTATTGTAATTTATAGTATGTGCACATGGATGAACTTGTGTCGAACCAATAACGGATGCTGTGCCGAAGAATATTTCTTAATAGTTTTCGGAAACAATTTACTTCTGACACTAGGGATCAACAACACGCAATTATGACGTCAGACGCTGGTCATGAAGCTCAAAGTTTTGATAATTTTTTTGTTCACTACATAATTGAGAATTTCAAATAAGTAAAATGTGGAGTCCATGCTCATAATCTCAATACTCCTAATTACAGTGGAACTGTTATTAATCTAATCTGGCCTTAGAGGTCAACTTCATGCAGTTAGAGTAGAGTATTGAAGTTGCTTGGAAAACAACTCTAACAAGGGAAAGCCTTGAGCTGATCACGAAGATCTTGATACATAATATTTTTCTTCGGGTGCACTGCCATGCCCTGAGTATATAGGGCATGACTCCCCGTTCCATTTTCTGTCCGCGGGGAAAACGGGTATAAAATTCTCTTTACCGGGGTTTTGCTTGAGAATAACATAAAATAAATTTAATTTAATTGGTCATAGTAAGGTAATTTCTAACTAATAATATATTTCTGGAGGATGTCGTGATTGCTGGTTGCTGATTTTCGTAACATTTTCACTACTTTTATGACTTTAGCAAACAGTGGGGCAATACGAACATGAATAATGTCAACTCCTTCAGAATCAATTACGACTTTCAGTCATTTATGGCGATTTAATTATTTTAATTTAACGCAGATGTCGTAAAATGACTTTTCAAATCGACATTTCAATAAAAAAAACTTAGGCAATACGACAATTCTCAAGACTTCCCTTCGTATTAGTGCTTCGCGTGAATCCGGTTTTGGTCGGATTCGGATTCGAATGAATCCGGATTCATGAATCCTGAATCCAGCA
>JAQIXO010002360.1:0-10119 GCA_034700305.1 Protaphorura armata | reverse complement strand
TGTACCTGACAAACAAAAAGTACTGAAGTTTGATTCGTCCCTCGGGACATGTCAATTAATGAGAGTATTTTTTTTTTTTTTTTTTTTTTAAATTAATTTCCAACAAAATCCCTTGTTTCCATTTTCCGAAATCGAAATTGCCATTACGAATTTTGAATTATCCCACCACTTTGTACTGACACATCTTCAGGCGACTTATGGAAGCGCGTTTATATGTCACGACGAATGACATTTCGGCCATTTCTTGACATATGTGATATACAGTGGGTTTCTATACATACCTATTTATACCGACCTTCTCTATATCGGACACCTCTATACAGTGCGTTTGAAATGTCTTGCAAGACATCGAGACCGATTTCTCAATGGTAATGGCGGGAGAGCGGCATAGGGTGGCGCGCAAATTTCCCCTCCAATTCTGAACATTGTCACTGATGTCCGAACGATGGAAGTGAAAAGTGGAGGGGAAATTTGACCGCCACCCTATGCCGCTTTCCCGCCATTACCATTGAGAAATCGGTCTGGATGTCTTGCAAGACATTTCAAACGCACTGTATATCAGTCAAAATGTCAGGCTTCGACGAATTCACTTTGCATGCACTTCTGTGTTTTTCCACTTCCTGTATATTAAACTTTCTCTTTACTGAACACATTTTGGTGCATTTTTTGAGTTCGTTATACAGAGAGTGCACTGTATTTATAAGCATACGTCATAAGTCAAGCTTGCTATCACTCTATAATGACTGCAAACTACGACTGGATGTGAATACGTGGTAAAAATATAATCTTCATGAATCCACAGGACCTACCGAAATAATCTATTTTCCTTTAATACATTTTGTAGGTTTTACCGCACGACTCCTCATTGTCATTACAGTCACACTCATCCAGTCCTGTAGTATCATGCCTTGCTCATCCTCGGCCCAAAATGTTAACCTAACCGGTAAGACTAAAACCAATAATAATATATATTCCTTTAAATCATTATATGTTCAATTCGAGAGGCAATTATGATTTCAACAGACGAAACTCAATTGTATTTGATTCTCATGACCACGGCATAGCCGGGGACTACGAAAGAAAAGTATTTGGGTTCTCTAAGCCGATACTTTAACATTAATGACTTGGGTTTCAGTGGGAAAGAATGAGTATTTGGCCTTGCTCTACTACTGCACTCTGCAGTACGAGATTTATTTAGTACATTACTTTTTAATAAAACAGTTGAAACTGTGGGAAAGCCCGTGTATAACTGTAAAACAGTAGGAATGTGTAGGCGAGACAGTAGGGCAGATGTTGGAGACCAGATGTTGTGAACCTCCCATGTTTATAGAGATGGGTGTAACCCCCATGTTAACAGATGGGTGTAACCCCCCATGTTGGACAAATGGGTGTAACCCCCCATGTTGGAGAGGTGGGTATAACCCCCCACGTTAAAGAGGTCGGTGTGATTAGGATTGCGGCTGCTAATCATACGGGTTGAAATCATGTAACCCCCATGTTAAGAGATAGGCGGTTTCAAAGTAATATAATTGGAAGCAAAGGTGAGATTACCGCTTCGTATTTAGTGCTTAGGAATAAGGCTGTTTAGCATACGGGTTGAAGTCATGTAACCCCCATGTTAAGAGATAGGCGGTTTTAATGTAGTTTAAATGGAAGCAAGAATAAGTGGTGCGCTTCATCTTTAGTGCTTGGAAATCATGCTTCCAATCATATTAGAGATGGGAATGTAACCCCCCATGTTCGAGAGAACCTCCCATATGAAACACCCCGTGATTATTCATATCGCTTCGTACAGTCTCATTGCTGATGTGGCATTACTTTAACATAACGTATTTAAATACGTATAATACTAGGCGTTCAACTTCTTGTGGGTGCTCATACCCGTTCCACTTCCGACATGCTTTTAAGCAGATATGGTTTAAAGCAAAATACTATCGGATTATCTTCAAGGGTATTGCAATTGAAAGTGTTCTACGCTTTTCTTAGTCGGCAAGTTGTTCAAATGTTACAGTAAGACAGTATTGGAAGCGAAGGGGGAGGAGTGTGGTGCTTAGTATATGAGATTAAATTGGGATTGTAGGAAGCGTGGGGTATCCCAGACAGACAGACGGACGGAAGAGTCAGAGGACTAAAGTCCACGGGCTAATAACGGAAAAGACTAAGGATTAAGGAAGGTAAATTTTTATTAGATACGATGCGCGAACGGAGTGTTCTTACGAAAACAAAAACGATGCAGAACCGCAGCGTTTCTGTTTTCGTAAACTCTTACACATGGCTCAAATTGAGGATGCTCGTTGTAAACGATACGATGCGATAGATTCGGCGTCAGTGTCCGTTTCTGTTGGAAACAGAATTTCAGTGATTACTAAATTGGATGCATTTTACACTTCCATTTTTTTGGAAGATAACGTCTAATGATAATAGCATAATTATCATTCTCTATGTTCACAAATAGTATGTTGATACTTGATATGGAATTGTTGAATTCTAGAAACCGGTCTGACGGGAGTTTTAGGCTTTAAGCCTGGTTCCAATTTCCCCCAAGGACAAGTGAATAAGTCACTTCTGTGGTCTGGGAAGTGAAAATTCCCATAAATGTGTAATTTCTTCCTTTCCCTTCATTGTCGCTTAATTAATATTGTTGAATAATATTTTTTTTTAACATTTCTGACACTTGTCTTTTAACCTTTTTAATTTAATAGAGCACATGAAACGAAAGGAATTCCAACCACGAGACACCACACCTTTCAAGTGCGAAGAAGAAGGTTATTTTGGGAGTGACGAACGAACGCTGCGACACATTTTATAGATGTATAAAATGTAATAAAACCGAATTAAAGTCATGTGAGGAGTCATTTAAACAATACAGATATGAATGTCCTCCTGGAACTATATTCGACACATCAATCAATTACTGTAATTTCCCTGGAGAAGCAACTCCGAACCCGAACTGCGGTCCAGCTCAACAAATGAACTCTCGACCAAAACCACAAGCTGCAACTTCAAATCTAAAGCACATTAAAAATAAATTGAGTGGTATGTGCCTTAAAAATAGAGACGTCTACGAAATAGGCGTAGCTCCTTGTGAAGCTGCAGGCACTGGACATGAGAATGATTACCAACTATGGACTATTTATTAATACTTCCAAATTAATGTCGCGCGGTACTTGAACGAACTCTTCGCATCAGTCGAACTATTCCAACGCCAACTTCCATGTGATCGGTTTTAATGATAGAAACGTGTACCGTGTTATCCCGAATAGAACGCGAGTCAAAAAAAATATTTTTCTTACTTTTGTATATATTTATTTTTATGAATAATAATACTCTTCAGAATTCTACCGAGTGACTAAATCAATATTTCGCGAAGAAAAGTGACACAGAATATCCTGGGATTTTATTTGTCCTTATTAATATTGACTCATGTAAAAAAAAAATAGGTCCAAATTATGTGTATGCTTGTATATCTTCTTCTTCTTCTTCTTATGTGTGCCCACATCCCTACATGTATGCTTGTATATTTTCAAGCACAGATGTTTTCTGGAAGACATTTTCCTCCACAACATTGATAATTTGATCCAAGGAATCGATAGTTACAGAAATCTCCGGCCTCAAGACACCCACTCCCACCCTAGAATTACAAATTAGAAAGTATTTTAATTTTTAGGTTTTTATTTCAAATTAAAATTAGTTATTTGTAAATTTTATACCGCAAATGCAGAGCCGACTGCGAGTCACAATAAGGATGAACATCATCAAAATAATGCTGTATGACTTCATTCTACTCCCCTTTGATTTAACCTTGCTTTTCACAGAGACTCTATTATGGGAATTTACTATTGTGTTTGTTGTGTTTGAGTAAATTCGGACTTGCCTTTTATAGTCAATATGGTAAGCGTGAATATATGGCAAACCAATTATAATCGGATGTGCGGTTGAAGTTTGTCCTCAATCACTCATGGGTGTACTCGGGTTAATTACTGCATGAGTTTACTCAATTAATTATTGCTGATTAGTAATTAAAGTGAGGACTCTCACTACATACACTATATCGTATATTCTTGTAATTAATGAGGAAATGCCGATTGAAGAAGGAATAGACCCACCGTGTGTTGATGAGAGGAATCCACTCAAGGTAGAAAAGTTGAGGATTTCTCTTTGTGAATTTCAAAGATATTTGACGTACGGGTTTTTCATAGCATGAAGTTGCAAATTCAAAACTGTAAAATAGGATACACATGCACACACTCTATTATTTGTTCCGACTGTCGATTGAATTAATTTAAAAAGTCGGTCAAAATTCATTACACTTGATAAACTACCAATTATTTTAAGGAAAAGTCTTTACTCACAATTGATATTTATTGATAGAGTTGAACGAGTTCTAGATCTGTATTTAAACTCTACCATATTTTGTAATTGCATAGTCTGCAATTGTTTTCAGATCTCTGAATATCTCGGAAGCGCTCTAAGCCACGTTCATTGATTATTCCGTTCCATTTGAATTTTTGTATTGAGTTATGTTTACCTACCACGCCTTATTATGACGAAGACGAGCAAAATCCAATTATTATAACATCACGCGTTAAAGACCTCTGTCAAATTTTTGACGTACCTTTGTGTTTCAACAACATTGACATTATCTACAACGGATCGCACTGAGGAGGATATTCAGGAGATAGACCTACGTGAAATTTTTACATTTATATCTCAAGGATTAAAAATGTTGTACTTGACAAATTCCTATTTTAGAAATGATTTTCTAAAAAGTCAGATCATTCAATTTCCAACTTTGAAAAAATTAATTTGTAACACGAGTTCGTATAAACGTGAATCCGGAAGAAGTGTACGAGAGATGACTTACATCTCTATAATTGAAAATTTTCTCCCTTAAACTATAAATGTAGTGGTGTTAATAGTTGAAATCAATCACTTATTGTAAAATCATACATACCAATTTTTATGCTTTCATGTACATATTATGATTCAATCATAATGTTTGAAATTTTTTTCCAAACACAATATAATTTCTTTGGAATTTCATAAAACGTGCAAATACTAGTACAATGCAGTGATTAGTAATCCTTTGGAATTATGTTTTAAATATGCATGGTTAATCGAACCCACGCAAGTGGACACAGACTTTTTATCCGTCAAATCTTGAAAACATCCGGTTGTATCTTGCTCTTATATGAATGAGAATGCAGCATATTTTGGAATGCGTGAATGCTGGTCTAATGCACATTAATAAGAAAGAAACAAACAAACAAGCTATGTTCAGCTCCATATTACGGGCTCTGTGTCTGGTAGGTGGCGGTACATTATACCTACCGAGTACGCGTAGTACGACCATTCGACTCTCCAGCCTGGATAGAACAGCTCTGGCTAGAAAGACCTACTCTAGTACCGTAAACAGGACTGAAGGTTTCTTGAGAGTACAAACTTTAACAATTCAATTTTTTTTTACCCTGACCTTGTTGCCTGATGACTGAGATCGATCGGCCCACACCTGGGCCACGTACGTTTGATTTTTTTTTCAGTTAATTACAAAAGTCAAGTCAAATTTTAAATATTTTTCTCTAGTTCAAATGTGTTATTAAGTTCAATTATATCAGGTTCGGAATTTTTCTAGGCAATTGATTTAATTCTTGCATAGATTTTGGTAAGGGGCAGCGTAACTGTTTGACCTTGGTCATATGAGGTGTCATGTGTGAATCGAATAGGGAGGTCGAGTAGACAATGAATGCAACGTTTATCAAGTTTGAGATTCTTGTATTGCAACCACTTATGTGGTGTCGTGTCACAAGACCATCAGAGTTCAAAAAACCATGCTAGCGTCACTCAAATTGTGCTGGATACTTGCGGGCCACCCTGTATGTGTTACCTGAAGTTAGTCTCACAATTCTACATAAACAATTGACTTCTGCCTGACCCTTACTATAATGTACAAGCTATATGTCAAAGATTAAGAATAAATGAAAGGCAGTATTAGTTGACATTAACTCTCAAATCTCAAATAATGTGATTGAATTCGCAAGTAGCTACTCTAGAGATGGTCATCTCATTTAGTAATTGTGTATTTTCTGAAATGTTTGTATTCGATATTGATGTTTTTTTAAAGTTTCTCTCGTATCATACCCTGTGTGTATTAACACGCCCAAAACTGCGAAAATGTTCAATAATATTTCCTTCAAAAAAGTTGTTCATGAGGTTAACACAGCACACTGTGCCTGAAGATCCATAAGACTCTTTCCTTTCCATTAAACGACAAAATATAATTGGATGCCAAAATGGGTATTTGTTAGTCTCCTCCAAAAGAAATACGGTCGTCATTCAAACTCTTTCGAAGAATATTAAAAATGTGTATTTATTATTTAATATTATTCTTCAATTTCGACCTACTTCTTCCGTAAAAATGAATATTATCATCAAGTGACGTTGACGACAATGTCCGGGAATTTTAATCGGAAATCCTGAGTATGTCCACTCCGCATACTTTTGTCCATCTGATGAAACAAGAGCTCAGAAATCTGAATCATCCGTAGTTGTGGAAAATAAGTCCCAATACTTGTCCAATTCTGTAGAAAATACATAAAATTAATAGAATGTTGTAAATATTAAATATGGGAAAAACGAGTAAATATTGGAGAATTAAAAGAGGATAATTAAATAAATCGGGAAGGAGGTCGGAAAGTAGTGGTGCAGTGGTTTGCAGTTGGATATGAATCTACTAAGTAGGGTATTTAGAGAAGAGTACTGGACAACTGCATACTTGTCATTTTGAAAAAGCCCGACTGATTTCCCTTTGTTAAATTAATGGAGCCAGGACCAACAGCGATCTCCAATGCTTGCCCCAAACAATCTTGTCTAAATCCAATCATTCCAATCTCTTGAATATTTTGTGACCAAACTGATCTAAAAATACGATCCAATACATGTTTCACACAATCATCTCCTCTAGCATTGACCAAAGAAAGTTTTGATGGAGTTTGAAATATTTTTTGTAAATGATCCAATGTTCCATTCAACTCATCAACACTACGTCCGCCAATGGCACCCACTCTCAGGATTAATTTATTCACATTAGGGAATTCAATTCTCCGGTCGTCGTGTTCTTGACATTCTTGGGTTTGAATAAGTGATGACTGTGTGAAAATGAATCCAATCGGGAGTTCAATGGATTTCAAGGACGGGAATGTCTCCTCACACAAATTCATAGCATCAGGGATTATCCAATGTTCATAACCTACAAAATTAATTAATTAAATCAATATAAATATAGGAGCAAAATGTCTACACATGTTTAGGTCTACACAATACGCCGCTAGATATTTTCCTTGGAATTTTACCAGTTAGGCAAAGGAAAAATCGTTTGACACAATTGTGTACAAGTACAGTCTGTGCACTACATCTACCCTGTACAGTACAGTTTACTTTTTGTATATGAAAAAACATACCTGCATTGTATTCCAGTCCAAGGTGTTCCAAATGTGGTAGGTGTGGGAATCTCATTGTTCGTGGGTTTCCAGAGTTTCGGGAAAACAAAGATTCCCAAAACTTTAATGATTTTAGTGTGGATGAGACAGACTTGAGAATATTATGGACAACAATGTTATCATCAGAATTCCGCGAGATGTCATATCTTAAGCTCAGCTCTCGTAACACTGGTGGTACAGCACTGGTAAGGATTTTGTCCAAAATATTTTGTGGTGTCCACATTGATTGCAGAGACAAAGATTTGAGTTGATTGAATTTTAGAGGATAAGATTTCATGTGACAAGACCCACCTTGGCTGTACGTGAAAGTCAAGTCTTCTAAATTTGGACTATTTTCAATTATAGAAATGTAGGCTTGGATTGGTCCGCTTGATCCAGTGCTGGATTCACTACAAATCAGTTTTCCTAAATTTGGAAATTTTATGATTTGCTTTTTTAGAAAATCATTTCGAAAATCCTTATACGTCAAGTCCAATGTTTTTAATCCTGGAGAAATCACTGCAAGACATTCAACCAGATCTATCTCCTTGATATCCTCTGTGGTGTAAGCCGTTTCTCCATTAGATAACGTCAATGCTGAACACAATCTCGACAAAATATTTTGCAGAGGGATTTAACGTGTGGTGTTAACATAGTTGGATTGTATATAGTTCAACTCACAATAAGGAAAGGCATAAAAACTAATATAAGATTTTAAGAGGAACGGAATAATGAATGGGAGTGGTATAGAGCCTTTAGAGCCCGAGCGCCTGGAAAAACGAATGAACTCATCGATCTTCCAATGTCTCAACACTTGAGTAAAATTTGACTTCCGAAGTACTTTCAAACTTTCATCATTCCAAGCATGAGAAATCAATCTGGCATTCAGCAAGTCATGTTTCCCAAGATTTGATAGAATTGACACCATAATCTGAATATAAAGAGAAATAATGTCTTCATTATTATTTTCTTACTTTTTTAATTTGGAAAATTGAAATAAAATTATGGAATTCTTAATTTCAAGGAGAATCATCACCTTTTCTATCTTGAATGGATTTGTCTCAACAACACACGGTGGGTCTATTCCTTCTCCTAGTCCTACTCCAGACATTTCCTTATCATTGCACACTTCTGCCTCACTTTCAATTTTCCACTGCTTTTTGTGCCGACCTCCTGACTTCACCTAAAAAGTAAATAAATAGATAAATGCAATGGATCATAATATGTTAATTGTCGTACTCTCCTACTTATATAATGTAAGCGATTATTCTTTGTAATCTAAATGGATTAGTGTTTCTCCTTACGAATTGTGAATTACCTTTTCCTTTTCCACAGCCAAACTCCTCTTAACTGAAGATCCTTTGTCGTCAACCTGAAGTGAATTGCACGGTTTCCCTTTATTGTGAGTTTGTATGTGATTTGCCAAAACCATTTTTTCTGAGAAACTCTTCCCGCAAACGAAACACTTGAACGTAATCTTGGGATTTGGACAAATTATTTTCTCTCCTGTGTGAGATTTCTTGTGTTCTGTCAGCTCAAATTGAGTGTCAAAAAGACGCAGAACAAATGTCACAGTGAATTTTCTCTGTGGGGAGACTCGTCAAAGACATTTTCTCCTTCTGTCCGCATAAACTTAGAGTGGACACTTGCGCTTCCGGTTTAACCAATTCGGGACAGAGTAATTCCTTTGTCGAATGAGATGATGAAGCATGATTGAGGTGTTGGGTAGTGCCAACTTCAGTGTCAACATCTTGTAAGTCCAGCTCGGTATTCGACACTTTTTCAGGGATGCTTATCTCACTCTCAAGTTTGATTGGAGTGTCTGATGATTCGTCAGGGGTGAGATCAATAAGATCGATGTCATGCATGGATTCATCACCAACTGATTTTGATTTGGCATGTCCGTAATACAGGTCCTCTTCCTTATCGTCAATGTCAATATCCTCGTCCATAGCTGGCGTTTCAGTTACAGGGTTGTCTGGTATGAATTCATTCACTGGTTCCTCCGTCACAAGTATTTCGCCAAATGGAGTACCATCACCATCAGCTGACATGGCCATTAATGAACCATTCATTCCGTTCTTCTCGACTGACTGGAGACAATGTCCAGTGTCTGGAACATTCGGATTTTCAGGCTACAATGAATTCAAATGTATTTGAACCACACACGTTTACTCAAGTATTTTGGAACTTGAAGAATACTCACCTGTTTTTATCTTGAGTGGATTCGTCTCATCAACACACGGTGGGTCATTTTCTTCTCTAGCTATCGGCATTTCCTCATCATTGCACGCTTTGTTCTCAATTCCGACTTTCCGTTGCTTTTTGGACCGACGTGCAAGGTTCACCTCCTGGGTAAAATAAATAAACTGAGACAAGCTCAGGTAGTATGCGAAAGACTTACCCACACTGATCGTCGAAAGAAATGAGTAGTAAAACGTAACATTCACTTTCCGTCGAAAGAAATGAGTGTAGTGGTAAATCAAACCACCACTCACAGTCGATATGAATGTATGAGAAATGAGTGAAATCGTAACACATGCAACACTAACCGTCAAAATAAAATTGACAATTTTTTGTTTGTTTTGCTCTTCGGAAAATTTGGTGGCCCTTAAAAGGGCCGTTGGTTTGGGTCGAATCCTGT
>JAQIXO010002359.1:0-10120 GCA_034700305.1 Protaphorura armata | reverse complement strand
CATTCCATTCCAACTTCCGTTATTAAATTTGGTGGCCCACCCATCCGTCGGAATTGCAATTATCCTGCCGAATAGAATTACTATTTTTTTTTTATGTTTGAATAATTTGTGGAACTGCACAATAAAGTAATGGTCAGAAATATTTATACGACTCACTCAAAATTCAACGCATATTGAAATGACTTTAGTATACTTGTCCCAAATCCAGCCGTGAAAACTAAAGCCTTTGAGTCATCCATCCCCCAAATGATTTCTCCTTGGGTCATGTTTTCTTTCTGATGAAATTTAAATGTTACGGATCAGGATGACACAAATACTGATTGGATTTGAGTAATTATATGTACAGTTTACATACTGGGGCCGTTGCTCGAAGACGAATTCCATGAAAATTCATTCGATTCTGACCTTTCCTTCCAAAGTTTTCCGGAAGGACTTGGTTTGTCACCATTTTGATGCCTTGAAGGTTATAAAACTCAAAAATTCGAATAATTGATTCATCTCCTCTTTCATTTCCATTTTGACGGTAAAGAACAAAATGCGCATTGCTATTCAATCGAAAATGTGTCGTTAAATTTGTGATACGGAGTGGGCTCAGTAGATTTGGCAAAACTTCAGAAGAATTTTGTAAATCAGGCCACACAAAAAAGTAGCCGGTCGGCCATGTTTTCCGAGAATCAACGCTTGAGCGTAGCGCATCCTTCTCAGCTTCATTTATCTAGAGAATTCAAATAACACGTAACACTTTGGAGAATGTACTCAAAACATTTCAAAATAATTTAAGACTTACAATTTTAAGAAAGCTTAAAATTTCTGATGATTGATTTGATTGAAAAACGTAAAATGACTCCCGTCCTTGGTTCCGTCTGGACAGTATTGCATGTGTCAGTGTATTTTCCACATCTTCACATGTTGGTAAAATTAACTGTAGACTCAGTCTCCCATTGTGCCTCAGCATTTGTTCAAAATGTTTGAATTCTGAAAACGTAATTAAGAAAATCCACAAATTACATTCGCCATAAGATTGGATTAGACGAAAATACGATTACGATTCAATTACTTGCACTTAAATATGGTGAGCTTGTGCTTACCCAAACTGTAATTGCAGGATTTAATTAGAACAATCTCACAGTCTGGCTTCCATTTTGTTAAATTATTAATGAGATCACTTTCAATATTTTCCAGGGAGTCATTTATCTTTGGTAAAAATATCAGAAATACTACGAGTGAATAACCACCGAGTTTCATTTTCGATTGAATTCATCTAGCCAGCCAGTATCGCACTATATACCTGTGACTGACAATAACACATTGCGTATTGGATGGAAAAAGCATTGCCGTACAGATAGGTGTAGAAATGTAAATAGTATCAAATTAGTATTGACGTAAGTGAATGTTCGGTTAACGGTGTGTCGGCAATTTATCACGATAGACGACAGATACAAATAATTTCAAGGTGTCTGGTATCGATATCGCAACCATCTCCGATCAAATACTCATTAAATTTTCATTCCCACTTTGCCCAAATATGAGTTTTGAAATATAATTTCAGACGGGTTCAGAGTTCGGACTATGGAAACCGATTTTTCATTGCATTCTTGGATTGATATTGATATATGTACAACTCCGGACCGTACCACATATTCTTAATATGAAAATTGTCGTCCAAACGCATGCAAATAAGTAATACTGGGTTCCCATATTATGCTTTTTACATGGAAAAATTGAATTGAGTTCCAAATGAACTCCACCGTATATTCTAATGAAAATTTCGACTACGGAGGTTTCTTTGTCATTGTCTTTTGGTTGTCATCCATCATTTTTGGTTATCATGCAGTTTACAAAGAAATCATAATCATGATTACTACGAATTGCAAAAATGTAATAAACATAATTGCAGTTACAATTTATTACACTAACAAGACACATGGGACTGGAATCATCATTCTAGGAAAAATTGATAGTTATACTGGGTTGAATTCATTTCTATATATAGTATTTCCAATATACAGGGTGTTTCAAAACCAACCTACTATTCGCTCTCATTTCCGTAATTTTAACTTCATCTTAAAAGTGAGCCATTTTGTTCAAAATATAACTGCGCAAGTTATGTGCCATATCCCAATGCGCTGCGCGCCTCACAGCGCGCGCTGTCGAAAAAATGAAGACCACACTGGGAGTATCCGGAATCCACTTTGTGTTCAAATTACTTGAAAATCGGAATAGTGGTAGATCTTACCACCTTGAACAATGTTTAAATGAATCATTAAGCTGTACCGCTCAAGCGTGCTGAGTTACAGTCTTGTTTTCTGCCATTACGCTTCGAGCGCGCTGTAACATGGCACACTAAGGTGCGAGAGCTTAGTGGTCCATTTAAACATTGTTCAGAATTGCCGTATTTACCACTATGCCGATTTTCAGCCGATTCGAACATGGGTTTTCCCCATAGCGCTTCGCGCGCGCTCTAACTCAGCGCGCTTAGGTGCTAGAGCTTAGTGGTTCATTGAAGCATTGTTCAAGGTGATAAGATCTACCAGCGTACCGATTTTCAGGTGATTTGAACCCAAAGGGGGTTCTCGATACTTCCAGTGTGAACGTCTTTTTGTCGACAGCGCGAGCTGTGAGGCGCGCAGCGCAATGGGACGTGGCTCATAAGATGCGCAGCTAAATTTTGAATAAAATGGCTCACTTTTAAGATGAAGTTAAAATTACGGATATGCGAGCGAATAGTAGGTTGGTTTTGAAACACCCTGCATATTACTTATAGTTTGTGTATTAGAATTGTAATTAGGTACATAAGTTCATTAGGTCAGGCAAGTACTTCATCTGAACGAATGTACCATATATTCTTACGCATAAATGCACGACGAAATTTCTAAAGAAGTAAGAGGACCAGGTCAGCCAGACGGGATATGTGTCAGTCTAATAAATCGAGATAATTCTTGCCTACCAGGAAAATATTGTGCAAATAAAAAAAATGTAAAAGGGCACATTTGTATATTTTTGTGTTAGGAATTACAATTTAGTTGAGAATTCTAATCCAACCGACTGGTGTATTAATATATTCAGTAAAATGGAAATTCTACTTGGGGTAACATTAATTTACTGGTTGTTGCAATTAACCTCTATATGTACTGTGTCACAATCGCAATCCTCCTTCTGGATGGGTACCCATGAAGTCCACCATGAGAGTAACAACTCAGAAACAGATTTAAACAAAGTGACATTAAACACAGGAGCTTGCAATAATGAGAGTCGTGAAATAAAATCTCAATAACCGAATTGTATCATTATATCTGAGTTTCCACTCAACAAAAGTTTTTGTTTTGGACAGAATACACTAATCATAAATAGTACAAACAGTGACAATGATATAGAAATCGTTTGTACAGCCTCATTTCCAATAGAAATTGAAACAAAATTCCAGTATGACAACCAAACCATTCTAAGCTCAAAAGTTCTCTACGAACTAAACGCCAGTGATATTTTTAATTATTCGACGTATGCCTATCAAATAAGAGTGTTTCCGACAACAATATCGCCACTGAGTAATTCAACCACATCCAGACAAATTATCAAGTATTATATTCGTAGTAAGGAAAACCCAGAGAAGGAAGCCATCGTATTTCTGACACCACGCGGTAACACAAAACATTAACTAGGCATTATAGAGAATGCTCATCAGGCATGGTCTATAATGCCTAATTATATACATATATGGTCTACAACACATAGGTTAACTCCATAATCTCTACTAGAATCTGAATTCCTGAAAATAAATAATACGAACACGGAGGAAAAATTCAAATTAAATGGTATCAATCAATATCTTGTGTGTGAAGTATTTGGATACCCTTACCCAGAGATCAGCTGGACCAGAAATCGTCAGGTAATGAGCATGGAGCTTGAACCATAACATTGTATTTGTATAGAGCTATACAAAATGCATTACATATGTATATTAACATGTCTTCCTTTTCATCACAGAGTATTGAAGATCCATTAAAAGTTTTCGAGGAGGACTATTCCAGAAAAGTCTTACTATTTCCTACTTATGATGAGTCAATGGCTGGAGAGTATGTTTGTACTGCTAGCAATGTTTTTGAAACTGTGTCACTGTCGTTTACTGTTACTACTGACGATGAGACTGAGCAGAATGGAATTATGTTCACATGGACTTGGATAGAACTGGTTGCAATAGCCATTTGTGGAGTCTTTACCGTGATGTGCATATCTATCGTTTTACTCCTAAAACGTTTAAAAACTGTGGAATGGGCTATAAACCAATTGAGTGTGGAGGAAATTGAAGAATTCTTTAATGGTACTCTAAGTTTTTTGGGTGGTAGTGAGAATACAGAATTGGATCCTGCCCGCCATCCTATTGATGAAATTCCGAAAGAAAAAATGTTCATCGGTTATACCTAACTATCTTAAATTAACATGGAGTTTCAAGTAAATAGAAAATATTTATGGTCGGATATTTATTACAGATAAGAACAAGATACTTGGAGAAGGTGAATTTGGTATCGTGTACGCGGGCCGTATTGAAGGGAATTTAACCGAAATGGCATTCAAAACAACACAACTAGATGTTACTGGCGAAGGCGATGCCTTCCGCGCGCTGCTAACTGAGTTGAAAATCATGATTCATATTGGTCATCACCCTAATATAATTTAACTGCATGGTGCTTATGTGGCGGAGATGAAATCCGGTACAACATATGTTACATAATTAATTCCACTACCGATAATATGTACTACCAGTTCCCTTGAGTGGTTTCAAATGCAATGTAATATTCAGGTATCTTGTACATTGCTACCGAACATTGTCAACTAGGGTCATTGCAATCATTTCTGAGAAAAAACTCTAGCGGTTTCAACAGTGGGCCTGTTCTGCAAAGGTAAGGCTCAGGTGGTTGCAAAGAACAGGTTGCGTCTAAATATTATGGGTATGATTTGTAATTTACAGTATGGCCATGGAGCGAGTAGAAAGATTTGGAGAGTCTCATCTTTGGGATTGGTGTCTTCAAATTGCAACGGGAATGGAATTCTTAAGACATAGAAACGTATTAAGAAAAATGATTTTATTTATTATGAATAATATTTATTTTGTTTATGGCTGTAACGATAGAACCTATTTCTGCAGGTGGTTCATGCTGACCTTGCGGCGAGAAACGTTTTATTGACACATGATCGAGTTGCAAAAATCATTGACTTTGGTTTTTCTAGAAGGTTGTATGAACGGACTAACTATATGAAATCGAGTAAAGTGTGTCTTCCTTGGAGATGGATGGCTTTTGAGTCACTTCATCACTTGAAATTTTCAACTAAATCTGATGTTTGGGCATTTGGAATTACTGCGTGGGAAATTTTTAGTCTTGGAGAACTTCCTTATCCTGGAATCGACTGGTCGTTAGACTTCAAGAAAGAATTGCAAATGGGGCTAAGAAATCGCCCTCCACTTCACGGCAGCGAAGAACTGTACGTATACATTTCTGAATAAAATTCCATAAAAAACAAAAAAATATTTAAAATTTTAAAAAACCATAATACAAAAGGTAAAATATTTTTATTTCTCAATTGATATTGAAGAATAATACCTCCATTTAAAAGTCTCTACGAAGTCATTGGGGTTATATAAGGTTATGCAAATAGTCAAGACTTTGGATAGAGGTTTTAATTGACACTTGTCTACTTTGTTGTGTTTCAGTTATGACACCATGACTCATTGTTGGCAATTGGATCCCTTAAAACGCCCTACATTTACAAATCTCTGCCAATTCTTTTACAAAAGTAAACCAGTCATTGACCTCGGCAATGTGAATCCAGCTAATCCATGATATCTCGACCCCGGATTGGGATCACCGGATGTCAGTGAAACGTCCATCTTGTAGTGTTGTGATACGATAATTCGTTCACTGATTCGTATCACTTTATTCGCAAGCATGCAGTTAATATTGTATTATTTAATGTCATTTTTAAACAGTATGTATCAAATTTTTTTACTTAACCCGTGGCAAAATATTGTAAGTATACGAATTTATTTGCAAAACTACACAAATTACTAGTAATTACATTTAAAATGATTCCAACAGAAAAATGAGTTGTGAAATTACAATAGTTACAAAGTTGAGAGCACTGGGCATATCAATGTAATAGAAACTTCCATTATGAATTTTTAGGGGCCTTAGAGATTTAATCTGTCTATGTAAATGACGACGTCGTCGTACACTTCTGATCACATTTCCCAACACAATCTCAGATTTCCAATTTACATTTCCCATGACTGTAAGAACTAAGACATTAAGTTGGAAAGAAATTAATTCTGTTGCTAACAATGATACATCTAACAAAATCGGAGAGCTGTGGAAATATCTTACGACTACATAAAGACCTACCGGAATATAAATGAGATACAATAATTGTTTAAAATAAATACACCACCTATACACCTTGTTAAACCTGCCCATTACGAGTGTCACTTTCCTATACAATTTAATTCCATCTTGTGCACGTGCATGTGCAGTGGATTCCTCAACAATTAAATATTTTACGACGTCTAAAGTAGAAATAATTCTTTGAGTGAAAATCAGAACAAAAGATTCCACACAAATAAATTTAAAACACAGTAAACACGCAAAAATAATTTCATGTGGAATAAAAAAGTATTTAACATACGAATCACCCCCAAAATCCGTCAAAGTGTAGACAAATATTGACATTTCAGGGAAAGTCAGAAAAGTTATAACTAAACAAATCGGTGATACAAATGTTGTTGAGGCAAAAATGAATAGAATGGATTTAAACCATCTTTTTTCTTTGAAATCAATTTTAGCGAATTCATTTGTTGGTAGAAGATTTATCATGTCTTCGCGTAATTTTACCCATTGATTAAACAGGTCACAAACTTTTGTCTCTCTCCCGTAGAAACATAGAATGAAATTTGTGGTGAGCAGAGATACGACAATCCAGAAGCTTTCAACAATCATGGGTAGAGCCTCCAATTGTTCACTGTAAAAATCTGACGTACATCGTATCACGATGTGAATAAATTCCAAGAAAAGTACCCAAGAACTTATTTTGTACCACCACCACCAAAATCGTTCTTTCCCGGCCGTTTTCAATAAACGAAATTCAGAGTTATCGTAGGTGATTGGGAATGTTCCGGCCAGTCGCTTCCATTCGAAATATCCAAGAGTTAACTGCTCCATCTCGAGGGATAGGACGGTGCGAAAAATATTACACTTGAATTTAGTGGTGAGTAAACGGATGGCCCTTAAAGTAGGGCTGAGTTCAGTGTCGAGCTCACATGCTGTATTTATTAGTTCAACTCCACCAGGTGAGACACTTTCAATTTTTCTCTGATCTGGTTGTTCCGGAGGCATTTTGTTCTCAAAGACCGTCATCTCATGAGATGAGGTCTCTTGAGTAGAGAAGCGTCGTCTCATTGATACCAATTCTGACATGAAATTAGATATTTTGTATTACGCACGGGATTATAAAACAGGAACTTCGAGAGATGTATCTTCTACAGTACAATTTTTGAATCGGATTTTGTAGTGAATATCGTTGCGGAGTTACCCAATATCATTCATAAATATCAAGTCAAAGATTTTAGTTGAGATAAAATGACATCGGCACGTGTCGTGTGCAGGAAATCTTAGCGTGTAAGCTATATAATTTTAGTGTTTTAGATTTTCCTACATGTAACGAATCGTTCACAATCGCCGGTAAGAGTCTATAATGTAATTCGTCGGAATATTAAATTAGCATGTCTTCAGAATCTGGGACTCCAATGATACACGTGTTCTGTTGTCGTCGCCTGCACAGAAACCTACAGGAGAACAACCTCATTGTAACTGTAACTCACAAATTCCGTGTATCACTGATATCAGAAATTATGACTCACGCTCAAAAGTAAATAATTAATGTTAGGACACACGCGGGCATACTTAGCAATTTTTGCTTGGGTTTTTTGACTACGTAGAATGTTATGAATATATGAAGTATACGTAACTTTTAGCAAACTCCAGACAGGTTGACAAAAAAAAGTATAAATGAATTGAATCCAACTTTAAGGCTCGAAGGAATTGCAAGTATTATTCCGAATCGGGCAAGGACAACTGGCCAAGCCGGGGTTTATTGTAAAATAAATTATGAAAGCTAAAGTGACTGGACACACAAACAACCGTAACATTTATTTTCACGATAAATATTAAACGTAAATAAATCTGATGCCTCAACGACAAATACTATTTATCTTACAAAAATTAATTAAAACGTCTCCAAGAGAAAAAGTAGATGCGAGGCTACAAATGTTACAAAATTTGGAGCACTGGCCATGTCACCATAATAGAACCTCCCATTTTGGATCTTTAAAGAAGTTAATGATTTTATCTTTCGATGCAGATAAAATCGCTTCCTAGGATTTTTATAGAACTTTCTCAAGACAGACTCTGATTTTGAATTCACTTTCCCCATCTCCGTAAGCACAAGAAAATTCATGAGAAACCAAAATGATTGAATTCCTACCAATAACACATTGAGTATAATTGGAGAATGATAGAAGTACCTTACAATCACATAAAAGCTTATTGGAATATAAATCACAAATAATACTTGTTTAAAATAAATACACCACATGTAAATTTGATTAAATCTGTCCATGGCCAGAGTGAGTTTTCTATACAATTTAATTCCTCTAAAGGGGCGGTTCTTCGTTATTAAATATTCAACGGCGTCCAAAGCCGAAAGAATCCTCTGTGTAAACATTAAGACGAATGATTCCACATAAACCAATTTAAAACAAAACAACGAACTCCAAAAAATTTCATGAGGAATGAAAACGTACTTTACATAAGAGTCTTTGCTTAAATTCAATAAATTGAAAATAAAAATATTGAGTTTTGGAAATGTTAGAAATGCTATAACCAACCAGATTGGTGCTATTATTGCCGTCGATATAAAAATTCCCATGTTGAATTGACACCAGTGTTTTTCTTTCACCTCAATTTTTGTATATTCAATTATCGGCAGAAGTTTAACCATGTCGTCACGTAATTTCATCCATTTATTAATTAGGTCACAAACTTTTGACTCCCTTCCATAAAAGCAAAGAATGAAATTGATAGCGAGTAGAGTAGCGAAAACCCATAAACTCTCAAAGACTAAGGTCGACGCTTCTAATTGTCCTTTGTAGGCATCTGATGCAAATATCATCATAATATGTGCGGATTCCAAGAACAGTATCCATGATGTCAGCTTGTACCACCACCACCAAGTCCTTTCTTTACCTTTCAGTTTCGCTGTCCGGAATTTAGTGCCGTCTTGGACAATCGGGAATCCTCTGGTTAGTCTCATCCATCGGAAATATTCAAAGGTCAATTTGTCCATAATCCCCGGGCGGTGTTCAATTCAAATCCGCGAAATGTCCTACCCCGGTTTATTATACTAAAAAATAACTATAATATTTGTTTCGTTTGTCAGCGAGAAGCTTAACCCTTCTCTCGACTATTCACTATTTATGTCGTCCAAGAAGAACGAAGACTGGCACTAATATACGAGTAAGTCAATTCAGTGAATTCTGTTGGACAGACATTCTATGAGTAGGTTGGACAAGGCACATTACGACACATTACGATAAGTTGTTACGCAAATTATTGTGCAGAACAACAGAACGGATTGATATATTTTGTTTTTGTCCGGTAGAATTCGAACAACATGAAATATCTAATTGAGACTTGTTCTTATATGTTTTAGGAAATGTTCCACTTGAATGTTAATAAACAATCTTGAACCTTGAATCTTGTTTTTAGGGTCGGGAATACAATACATGGAAATTTGGATACTTTATAATTACAGTACCCGCTAGTGTTATCTGTTTTATATGACAATATAGTTTGATTAGACGTACGCAAGTTATATTTTTGATACACAATAAATGCACCATGGCCATCATAGATTCTTGGTAACCGAGCATGTCGTTCTAAATATGAAGGTAGATAATTAACAAAAACACGACCCATTTGGTTGTAGCATTGTTTATATCTTTTCTAATATAACTTGACTAGATTTTATCAGTTTGTGGTCTTGTAGTTTCAAATTTTCGATTTGGAAACGTGGG
>JAQIXO010002358.1:0-10121 GCA_034700305.1 Protaphorura armata | reverse complement strand
CGCCACATGTATAACGTGAGGGGTTACACCCATCTCTGTAGAATTGAGGGGTTACATTACTTCAACCCGTATGATTGGCAGCAACATTTCTAAGACATTTCGTCAGACGAAGCACTTTGTTTACTTTTGCTTCCATTCATATTACTTCGAAACCACCCATCTCCCTAACACGGGAGGTTACATGCTTCCATTCTTACTACATTGTAACCACCCATCTCTCTAACATTGGAGATTACATGCTTCCGTTCTTATTACATTGTAACCATCCATCTCCCTAACATGGGAGGTTACATGATTCCACTCCTATTACATTGTAACCACCCATCTCCTTAACATTGGAGATTACATGCTTCCGTTCTTATTACATTGCAACCACCCATCGTCCTAACATGGGAGGTTACATGCTTCCACTTTTATTACGTAGAAACCACACATGTTTCTAACATGGGAGGTTACAATTGCTTCCGTTCTAATCACTTTGAAACCACCCATCTCTCGAACATGGGAGGTTACAAATGCATACGTTCTAATCACTTTGAAACCACCCATCTCTCTAACATGGGGGGTTACAAATGCTTCCGTTCTAATCACTTTGAAATCACTCATCTCTAACATGGGAGGTTACACCCCCATCTCTCCAACATGAGAGGTTACATCACCATCTCTCCAACATTGGAGGTTACATCCCCATCCCTCCAGCATGAGAGGTTACATCACCATCTCTCCAACATGGGAGGTTACATCCCCATCCCTCCAACATGAGAGGTTACATGTGAGGTAGATATTTCGTATTCCTATCCCGGCGGAAATTGTTCTTCGATGAATTTGCTTCTTCGTTAAAAGCTCAATTACGAATGTTATACATTTTTATTATTTGCTAGTCGTAACTAGCAGATTAGCACTATGGGTCTAGTATGCAAACTGCATCACCCTGTATTAAAGTTTTCAGCTCAGACTTGACAACATATAATAGAGAAAACAAATTTTCATGTATATATACCTAATTCTAACAAATATTTTTCAATATGTGTTCTACATTTCCTACGTAATTCCATGTACAGTCGATTTGGAATCGGCTTACATGACAAAATCGGAAATAGTGTTCAACTAAAAGAACTTGTTTCCGTACAATGATTTCGGTTGAACCATGCTTCTCTTATCGTGTGCAAGAGAATATTTTTTTTTCACCAATACAAGGTTGTAGCGCATGGGTAGCATCAAGAATTATATTCATAGAACTAACACGGAGAGTACCTCCGCCATTTTTGCTTTAGCCATTTATATACACTTAGAATTTGTACTCGAAGAAATTTTGTTGCATTAGCATGATGTTTCTTGGCCACTTCCGTCAAAAACATTATAGTACATAAAGGTAAACCACAGCAAATAATGAGAAATAAAACATCAATTTTGTCATTCAAGTTCAATGTTTTTAAGAGCTCTTCTTCTCTAACTGATCCATTCATATGTGTTACGGCCAGCAGTTTGTTCACGTGTGCATCCAATGAGTACCAAAACATTGGTAACCCAGCTTGTACTGCTATTTTGAGACGTCCACGTATATGTGGATCGTTCACATCGTGAAAGGTCCAGCCAATGGTTATATTGTACAGACTGTCTGTGCTTTTCGACAAGATGTACTTTTTCCCCACTCTCCCAGCCAACCACGCGTACTCGATTTCAATGAGGTTAGACCAGTCTCCAATTGCTGTTTTGTTGCAATCCGAAATGAGAGATGAATAGAACTTTAAATCCCAATCCTTTTGCTTGGGAAGTCGAAAGTGTTTTCGAACCGCTTTGAAAGCTCGTGACCCAATGGTAGTCAGATTGTTTGATGTAACATCGGATTGTAAGTAATATTTATACCTGAATATTATGTCCCGAGCAATAGATGAAAGTGTATATTCTTCATCTTCTTTTGTCTTGAACATATCGGGAAACAACTCAAAATAATACTTTGCATCTCGGGCAGGTTTCACGTAAACGGTGTATGATCTATTTGCGAGTTGTTCAAACGTTTTCAGTAGATCTATACTTCTTGGGGAAATTAATTCTGTCGTGACAAGCCCTTTGTAGGCATTCGTGATTACAATTCCCATGAGCAGCCAAACTGAAAGAACAATGTAGATTGGTACTAGTCTCCTCGAATTCGTGGGAATATTCAAACCCTGCTCCAAGATTGACGAATAAAACTTTAGAAAGGAGTTCCCTGTCAACTTCTGAATCATTAGGACAGCTTCATAAACTATTGCACACAGAAACATACTTATCATGAGACAACTCCAAGTAGGATAATCAAATGGTGACAACAAATGTACTATACTGGAATCTTCAATTCCGATTGCTCCATCACATGTTAGAAAGTGGAACTGATATTCCTGCATCGGGAAGGCGACTCTATCGTAGTTTCCAAGATTAAGGTTTGGTCGAGGTAGTTCCGAAGTATCACATTGAGCGTAACTTATTGACTTATTCTTTAGAATTCCTTTAAACATCAGCTCTTGCCCACATGTTGATGTGTATCTGGACACATGGCAAACGTCTTCCTTTGTTACACAGTAATAATATCCTCGATTCAGTGAAAAAACGAGCCATTCTCTATTCTGTTGCTCGTCAAGACTAACCCATTGTTTTTGGAGTTCACCCCAGTTGTAATTTTGTGTGCAGGGAATCAATGAAAACTTGTCTGTTTTACAGTAATGACATACGAGCGAACATTTGTTGATGCTGTAATTGTCTTGAGCAGAAAATATGGCTAGTCTTTTATTCGGCATTTTATCGTAGTGGGATTCAACCGTGAGAGCATTATACCAATCCCTTGTAAGATTGTGCAAATTGTCTCTCCCAATCAAAACAAATACGTTTCCATGTTTATCGACACGTTCATCCAAGTAGTCATTTATTGTGTCCACTCTCTCCATCCTCCAATTCCTCCAGAAATAATCTATGAAAGATGGTGTTTCGAACCGGTTCTGTGTAAATTTCCATCCACAATTATAGTACCCCTTCGTGTAATCAACTACAATGAATACAAACGCAATACATTTGAAGAGTGGCCCATGTCTGACTGTTCGCTCAATTTGTGTAGAGCTAAATAGACCCCTGAGTGTCACAGTCTCCGATAAATCGTAAGATCCCAGAACAACATCTTGGATGGACACAGGGAATGGCAAGGGTTCAATGTTAATTTTGTTGTAGTTCATGATATGGATGTGGCACTCAACGGAGAACGGTTCAAGGTATTCGTTCAGATTCAGTACGGATTCCATTTGTCCAAAGTATCTTGGTAGAAATGGTAGGCAAATGATTATATACAACAGTAGAATCATAGTAGAGAAGTTAAGTGGACAGTTAGAGTAGCACGATTATTAACACTCCTGCACAGAAATTAATCAGAATATGAATATATCAACCACATCAAATAACGCTTAGAGAATTGAATATTCCTTTCTTTAGAAAAGACAGGCAAGTGAATAAACGCAATACTGTTTCAAAATTGTTAGACCAACTATCATCGTTAATTCAGTGCATGTCACTTTTATTGTATGTTAGAATGAATGATGGTTCTTGAATGCATGGTTCTGAAGCTAATTATTTCTGTATCGATCGATCAAAGTACCTCGAGTGCCGCACCAGCTCACCACCATTGGTGAATATGTAGCAAAGATTTTCTTCAATTCAGGTGGGAACTATTGTTACATTTGAACAACTTTAGATTTCGTGACATTGACAAGGCGGTTATTCCCTAAAGGAAAGGCACTGTAAACATGCCGAGCTATAACTATCTTACATTTCTAAACAATAGAATCAGATGGTTATTACAACAGCTACCTGGCCTAGCTTCTTTTCCCACAAGTCAAGAGTATTTCCTTACTCACTTGGGAAATTACAAATCCTGGGCCAAGTCGGTATTGTCCATTTAGAGACTTCAAGGGAATTTTAAGGCATGCGTTTATGACAATGCTTCATTCATTTACTAATTCATGGTAATTAATAATAATCACTTACAATTACCTGTGTATTTAATTTACTAGTACTTTCTTGGCTTTAATTTTTCCAAAGCGTCATTCCAGAATTTCATGCAGTCAAATACTCCCTCCAAAACTTTTTGTTCAATATTCATATCCAAACGTTTTAAAATGTTCCATATTTTAAGCAGTTACAATTTCAATGAGCAAAGACTAATCGAAATCGAATTCTTGTGAGAAGTCAGATAGTCAGGGTCCGAAGATTGACGACATGGTGTCAATTTTAATGGATTGTACGGTTGTACGGATTGTATGTTTGTAAGACCATAACACGTGCACTTTCAGAGTCAGAGTCAGAGTATTTTTCATTAAAGTCATAATATTCCACACAGCCATTCAATTCAGTACAATAACTAAATGCAATAGAGAGAGGGAGCGACCCTCATCGATTTTACAAGATACTGGCACTGGCAGAGATTTCAGATAATTTTAGATATTATTTAATATGCCTATATGGTTAAGTTTGACAATAATTCATATAGTTTAATCATGACTTTGAAATAAACATTTTGAACTTGAACACACCCAAAAAATCCATTCTTTTCTTGTTTTCAATCGAACTTTAAGAACGGTCATGTAATGAATTCTTAATTTACAATACACATTTAATGTGTTACGAAGAAACAATGTCATCCATCTACTGATTGTTAATTCAAATACTAACGCACTTATACAAAAGCATAGAAAAATCAAATGAAGATACACGGTCATTTGTATTTGTCGAATTTTCAAGGCGGTCGCAGTTTTTTGTGGTTTGGGCAAATTCTTCATTTTCCTGAGAAGTCCTACAAAATGGAGGTCTATTGCACGCCAATAATGAAACAAACCAAATTTATTCAATCTGAGCATTTCAGAAGCAAATCTTTGATGAAAATGACCCTTGAATAAATAACTGACATCCTTCATGGTCGGTATGGGTTCAATGACTGAATGACATAACCAATTGGGATTTTTAAACTGAATGAATTCCATGAGAAGTTCTGTATTGGAACTCATGTCTGAATCATAAATAAATGCAAGTGGGTGGTTCGGGATTTTATATGACTCATTGGTGTATTCAGAAATATAAAAACTCGAATTTATATTTTCTAAAATTTTGTAATGACGAAAATAAAGTGAGTGAAAGTCGAGAATTCTTTTCATTTCTCGGGTTGCTGTACGTGAGCGAGACTTTGACCAAAAAAGTGAATAATTTCTTTCAAGTAATTCTTGTAAGCTTGAAATAATTTTGATTTGTGGATTGATGATTGCATAACTCGTTACAAAACTTTCATACCCACCCATCAACTCAATATTGAAAAGCGATATTAAGAGGAGCAATTTCCTCTTTCGATTGATTACGTTTTGTCGAAACACAGTGCTAATCAAGTCAAATAATTTATCCTTCACTTTTCCAACCATAATAAAACTTACACATGTAAAACTGATGAATATTAATATCCATGTGTACTTGTCCATTGGTTTCAAAAAATCCAGAAAGGAGTGCGGTACAAAGTTTTGCTTGTCTTCACAATAAAATATTCGTTGAACTAAATAGGAATGAATATGTACGGATGCATATGGTACAGTGAACGTGTCGGTATCCCACGTTTTGCATGAGTATTCCATGACCGCACCGCTGTGGAGCGTGAATTACCTGGAAATCTTCTTCCATCAAATGGGAGAGTTGCATTGTATAAAAGGGCGATTAGTTTTATCCCCATATATTTTGGCAAACACATATTAATACTAGTCATGTCTTTCAAATTCATGTTACATTGCCGAAAGTGCTGAGAGATGAAACCAACTCCATCAGCTGTATACACACTTGGCAAATTAATATTCCCTGCAATTTTAATCCGTTTCATTTCGAGTTCGGGAATAAACCAGAGGTCAGGATCAACTATGTTTAGACATTTCTTAACATTAATTCCACTATATGGATAAATAAACCCTTTGGATGAGATTTTCCAATCGGCTGACAAGACTACAAAATACAATCCAATATTCATTTCCCTTGAACCCTCAATATTTGACTTCCAAAGTGGCTTGACGTACTTTTCTGGTTCTGACCAGATGATCAGTAAGATTGAGTTTTCATCATACAAATCGATCTCCGCCAATGTACCCATGCCGTAGCCTAAACTTCCTGGATATGCATCAAAATTAAGGGTCAATGAACACTTTGTTTTATTATCTCGATTGAGAATGTATTTGGAGCTCTGGTCGCTCAAAATTTTCCATGTTTGAGGCCCTTGATTCTCCAGAACAATATTTGTAACCAAGTCCTCAAATCTTTCCTTTGAAACAGGGCCATGATAACAATCTAGGCAGTGAACAAGGTTAAACGCACACTTGAAGTAATATTCCAATTTTAAGTCTACTGAACGGACTGAACTGAATTGAATAAAAATTGTAATTCTCAAGAAGTTTGTGAATTTTAGCAGTTGCATCGTCGTTGAACAATACTGAAACACATGTACAATTTTGTTGATCAAGTGATTCGACACTAACCTTCATTTGACATTGGACACGGGTTCTTTCTTGTGGATGGCGAGCTTGCATTATTAAAATCCAATATGTATGAAGATATTTCTGAATAATTGACTCCATCCTACAGTTCGGCTCAACCTTGAAGAGTGGTTGGACGAGGTATAGAAAACAAATGTTTCATTTCTAAATAATTTGTCTTACAGAAAACTAAGAGCTCATGCAAATATCCAAGCTTATTTACAATACCAAAAAGTTCATGTAGAAATTCGATCTACTTTGACAAAAAACTACATCGCAGATATAGGTGGTTGGTGTACTAAATTATTGAGCAATATTTCCATGCCTTACTTGAGAAAACACAATATCTATCTACCGTGAGAACGTACGGCTATATTTTATCGACGCTTGTAATTAATACCACCACAAAATGAAAACTGGACATATGATGTATTCCGTGTATTTATATTTATTTTAATCGTGACTCTGTACAACAAAATATTAACAGTACACAGTTTGTAAAATATAATTACGACATGGAAAAGATGCGGGATTCTATACACATGCACGTGAAAGTCATACTTACTCTATTGTCAATTGCTTTGGAATAATTCATGGCGGCTCCCGCTCTCAGTTTGGCGCGCCTTTCATTCCAACTTAGTATCACTATCACTACATAATTCTTACTTAAGTCATATTTATAAAAATCCATAATACGCAAAATCAGACATATAAATAGAAAACGAGTCACAACATATCGTAGGTTGTGACGTTGGTTGGTGTGTCGTTGAACAATCGACAGTGACACACCACACACTGTAGCAGTAATGTCGTAAACTCTACTGAAATTAAGTGGACACTCAATCACTGAATCAATTCCTGCTGCACTGATTTGATTTAACGAACTCTTACTGTAGTGGGAATATTATTAAATATCTGTGTAAGATTCTTGTAATTTCAGTTAACTCAAAAATTATGTCAAACCTCCAAACAAAACAATTGAGAGTACGACACAATGCAATACAATATTCCCGCTTAAGTAGTCGGAGCGAACGGCGCGCCAAACTGAGAGCGGGAGCCGCCATCAATTATTCCAAAGCAATTGACAATAGAGTATATGGTATGTATGTCATCCACCTCTTCTTTCAGTCATCGGGTCATCCGTAAGGTTAACATATTTTATCCAGATCAGGTCATTCACGTAGTCAGGACTCTATTATAGTTTCCAGTCAAATGACTGGGCCAGGACATCCCTCACGTCCCCAATTCCTTCCACAAAATCGCCGGCCTGGTATTCGGGTATGCAAATGTATAGATATCACAATATTTATTGAAGGACACCACGACGAAGCTGATGTCCGTAGATTCAGGCGTCAGGCCTCCCATCCAACTGGTGCAAAGCTATGAATCCAGTGCTTATGTATCTAGTAATATGATGAGAACGGTTGCGCTGTATGGAGGAAGGGGACCACAGCTCAACGATGACAGGAGCAAACTTGCAAACCACCTGAAATTAATAAAAAAAACTGGGGGAGAGAATTTGTTTATAAAATTATTCCGAAGAAATAATTATTTTGAGCACTTAGTCGCGCAGTGTAAGTGTAGCCCGCAGACGGTGGCGATTCCAGAAATTTGGTCTGGTCGACCGTAATACGATAAGGTTTCGATGTAAATGTGCTATCTTTATACAAAATCAGAATGCTTTACAAAGTAGAGTATACAATATAAACGCATACTTCTGACTGCCGATCTAAATAGTATCGAGGTGTGAGTGAGGTGCCGCCAAGTATACCGGTATATGCACAATCTCTCGGAAATCCAACCGATTCCCAAGTTGTAGCAGAGTAATTCATGGTCTCGAGATCAACAAAACAGAAACAGTATTTTGTTTTGACGCTTCAATTTGAGAAAAGATGCTTTCAACGCACAATGATCACGTACTCTCTTTATTAAACATTATAATTTTTAACAAAGTAAAGTATAATAATACTTTTGATGGCTGATTTCAACAGTGTCCCGGTGTCGCCAACTATACGGATACGGGTATCGGATTATGTCCCCCTTTTTCGACATCCACCAATCCCCAAGAAGCTGAGTCGTCCCTGGTCTCGAGATCATCTAAGTGCTATTCCAGCATTCCCTCTTGGCGGTTCGATTTGAGAAAAAGAAAATTCAACACTCAAAATACATGTACTCTCTTTATTCAATATTAGAATTCGTTACAAAGTAACGTATAAAAATACAACAAATGGCTGATCTTAATAATGTCACCGTGTGGGAATGCAGTATTCCGCGTCTTGACGGTTGAATTTCAGAAAAAAAAGAATTCAAAACGCAAAAATCATGTAATCTCCTCAAGATAAGAATTTTAAACAAAGTAAAAAGATACTCCTAACTACTAATGGTTGATCTTAATAATGTCACGGTGTCGCCAAGTATACGAGTATCAGGGCATCTCTCCGAAATCCACCAATCCCCATTGTCCCTGGTCTCCAGATCGTCCAAGTGGTAATCCAGCATTCCGGGTCTTCACAGTTCATTTTCAGAAAGAAAAAGAATTCAACACTCAAAAATCATTTAATCTCTTTATTCAAGATAAGAATTTTTAACAAAGTAAAGTATAAAAATACTACTAATGGCTGATCTTAATAATGTCACGGTGTCGCCAAGTATGCGAGTATCAGCACATCCCTCCGAAATCCACCAATCCCCAAGCAGCTGATTCGTTCCCGGTCTGGAGATCGTCGAAATTTTAATAGAGTATTCCGCGTCTTGACGGCTCAACTTCAGAAAGAAAGAATTCAACACTCAAAAAACATGTAATCTCTTTATTCAACATTAGAATGTTTAACAAAGTAAAGTATAAAACTACTACTGATAGCTGATCTTAATAATGGTACGGTGTCGCCAAGTATACGGGTATCAGCACATCTTTCCGAAATCCACCAATCCCTAGCAGCTGAGTTGTTCCTGGTCTAGTGTATAGCCAACTAGATAGCCGACCGGATGGCCAAATAGCTGACATAACACTACTGTCATTATCAAAAGCCTCGCAATTCTCCAAGCCGACGGCTATCTCCGAAATCCATTAATTTCCAAATAGCAGTCCAGGGTCCCGAGGTATCCGGTTTTCTACATTGTGTCAAAGACTAGGCTGCAGGGTTTGTTCACTTGTTTGTAATTCGCAGAGGACAATGACCCGAATTAGTTGAAAATGAGAGAGGATGGTGCAGCTGTCTACGCGTGCGAAAAGTTCTGCGGTGTTGAGCCTAGTGGCTGATATCTTCAGAACTTGTTTTGTACCACCCTATGAAAGTAGTAGCAATTTTCTGCATGACAACAATTGGTAGGTAAGAGAACCCCAGCCGGTTACTGGTGATGTCTTCGTAGTTGAATTCGCTGCTAGCTTACACCGACATGACATTCCGATGAGGAACGAGCGAAAATTGTTAAGGGGGAGATTTGTTTAGGGGGTTAAAAACATGTCATCATAAAACCCATATCTGCTCTACTGAACGGAATTTTAAAGTTGATGGCTTTTTGGAATGCCAGAAAGATTTCCAACAATGTGAAGACGTTTTGGAATTTTTCAGTGCCTACAACAAAAATGGCGGCTGTTTGAAA
>JAQIXO010002357.1:0-10121 GCA_034700305.1 Protaphorura armata | reverse complement strand
GACATGCACGATTTAATACGCTATATACTTGTGGTGGATCCAAAGGAAAGGCCTTACCTACAAGACGTCATTCAAAGGGCTAAGCAAGTGGATACGAAGCAGCAAGGGTGCTTATGAAAATATTCATGTACTAAGTACAAGGTATTCCTGAAAAAGTGCGATAATGTTTTATATATGGTGTACTTACAAGAATTTATGTAGTCGAAATCCATATGGTCATTAATTTTTTGAGGGATTAAAATTAAACAACGAACCGGATATAAACGTAACTAAATCTAATGATGTCGTCTAATAACTTAAGCTCTCCGTAACTGCATATAAGTTTGGAACCGATTGTTTGATCACACTAACATGAATCCTTGTAAACACGCCATATTTAAAACAAAAATTATTGTGCTTTTCTTGAATGCCAAAGTTCCAAGATAAATTCCTAGATAATAATTAGAATTGAATACTTTGTAATACGCTAGTATTTGTTTGTAATCTGTTGAGTCCAGGACATATAGGCGTACCCCCTCCAGGTTGGCAAGAGCGTGACTTCACTGTGCAAGGCTATACTGCAAACACATTAATTGATTAATTGCGCAATTAATAGTTCAGGCTGTGCCACTCGCTCACACGTCCTGGGCAGGTAATTGTGGAAAGCATGTCTTCCCACCTCCTGCGACCGAAGTCAGTGCAACCGGTTGTACTGACTTCGGTTGCAACCCCTAGAAAATTTTCGAATTGTTACTGGTGGCTGACGTGTATCAATTCAAAAATTGGCGAAGATTTTTTGCGGAACGGTTGTTTGGTAGCTAAAGTGACCGGGTGGAAAGAGCACCCTAAAATTCACATAGGGGTTATCTGTAGACCCCCTTCGATAAAATAGTTTGAGTGTAAGTAAGAGGGGCGGGCTAAGAAATCCATCGAAATAATTAAAAAAGTTCAATTTTTCTTCGTAATTCTATTCTTTGAATTAATTTCCTTCCATCCACGTTTATAATTTAATTCCAGATTTACGGTATTCGTGAATGATGCGCTAAGAGTACAATTGACTCCGCTCGAACACCCAGCGTATCATTCACGAATAACCGTAAATCCGGAATTAAATTCTATTCTTGAAAAGAATTTCCTTTATAAAAAGTATAAAAAAGCCTCCCATCCAACTCGTTGGAAGTCTTATCCTCCTCGTTCTACTGTTCCTCACCTTGAACTGACAATGGAACACTATGACCATACATTCTCCCTTCCCATCTGCGTTTTCGCCCTGGCATGGGAAATAAGCTCGGCGTAAAAATATTTTTCAAACCGTTCCACGGGAAAGTAATAATTCAATTGCTTTATTAGTTCTAAAGGAAATGGGCGACGCATATCCCTTAATTTTTGCCTTGCCCTTGTGTTAGTCGGACTCCGTCAAACATTACGTCAGGCGATGTTTCTAATTCCTTCAAGCTGCACCTTTTAACACCATTACAATATGCCGCATCAAGTATCACAGACAAGTATGGCTCGTTGTGGTTCATTAAACGCCTAGTTGCAGCTAAGAGCTTGATACGGACATTTACGTTTGATATGACTAGTGTTCATGATTTATGTAGTTGTGCGTTGAGTGCAATTAGGTGGTCAGTTGCGTCAATAAGGGAAGCTAAAGAGGACACAAAATTTGTTGTCGATAATCGTTCCAGTAATTGCACAGTGGGTGGCAAATATTTTCCTTTTAAAACAGTTACAAGGTGTTGTAACTCATTCACAATAACTACCCATATACCAGACACGGTTCCAAGTCCTTCGTATTGTGTTGGTACACACAACACCCTTTTAATAAGCGGTATGATTTGAATTCTTTAACCTGACGCTCTTCCTCTCTCCCGTAAGCTTGCTTCTCGGTGTGGGCGTATAGTAAAATAAGAATGCAGCTCGTTCACTGTATTTATTACTGTGTAAACCTGTTGGTGCATCTTGATTTTGTGCATGTTTTACTCCAAGATTCATCTTGTGCGCTAGGCACCAATTATGAATTATTGGTCTTCCAGTCCAATCTCTTATTGCTGCCATGAACGTTTGAGTCATGGGTCCATCGCTTGTTACGCCGATGACATTTCTTTTCACAAATTCTGCCACACCGAACCCCTCCGACTCCAATTTATCTGGGTCCATGTCATACATTTCGCTTGTCCGGTCGACAAAGTGGTGCTCGTAAAAGACCATTTCACTAGTTTTAATCGAATGTTCCTTTCGAGGGTTACTTAATTCTTGCCGGCGTCGATGGGGTAAAGGAATGCATTGCACGTGGATGATCAAGTCCGAGACTAAGAAATAGAGGACAGGCCTACAATACGTTAGAATTTGTTTAATATATCGGTAGATTGTAATAGTATCATAGGTTGGGTATCACAATCTCCGCGGGGGGCTGCATTAAAGGTGCGAATAGACCCATGAGTCGATAACATAAATTACGGTACCGCATTTCCTGGCCACTTTATTCAGCCTCCATTTGATTTCTTCAATATATAGTTATAAGTTTTCAAGCATTGATGACTGCAGCTTTATACACTGCGGTCGAAATGTCCTGCGGGACATCGAGAAAAATTTCTCAATGATCTCCGTAGCTTAGCAAGGATATTTTTCTGCAGATGAGATGCAATTTCTTTCCCGTTCTCAACTACATTCCGAATCGCTGACCGATGTCTCAGTGTTGTGTTCCTCCAAAGCCAGATTTTTTAGGCTGTTCAGGACTTCAGTTGGTATAGCAGTTTCGCTTCTACACGTTGAATACAGTTTCCCTCTCGTAAATCTATTGCATATTCCATGAAGGTCAACCCGTGCTTCAAGGATCCAAGTGACCGTTGCGATTCCGACAGGGGCTGCGGAACATCGCCACATACATAGTTATTTTTTCAGCAGATATCTAATCAGCATTGGAGTGCAGGCTAACGCCAATCGCTGCGGGTACCATTGTGTTGATTAAATTATACTGAAACCGGCAATGAGCAAGTGAATGATCAATTTGTTACATTTATTAAAACCCTTGCTCTATAAATTTTTAAAACACCATTACGTTACAAAGGTTAATGGATGGTTAAGTTAACGTTGAGTATCGAATCAGCTAATGGTCGAATAGGTACGACTCGGCTCAAGTATATGAAGACTATGACATGGTGTAGCCAGATCGAGAGGCCGTAGTTAACGAAGGTGATACTCAAGGTATATCAAAATTAGGTTATCATAGGTACACATTTACTGAAACAGCAATGTATTAGCATGTAGTTAACAACAAAGGGAGAACCATAATTAAAGTGGGTGATATTCCGGGGCGTGCAGAAGTACTTAAAATATACCGATCGATAGGAATAACAACATCTGTAAACTTCAGCTTCTCCACTCTGGAAACCGATTCCGGATCATCTCTTCGATAATGATTCACCTGAATCCACTTCGGGCGTCAGGGATAGCATTGTTCTCCCGCGTACCCGATGGACCGAGCTTTAATACCAACAATCGTATTGATATTTTCGTCACGTTTTGTAACTACTAACTTAACATCCACTTCCAAACAGGGACACTGCAAGATTAATTCCTGCACTTATTAACTATACTCCTAATACACACACTTCATAGATTTTCTTGCACCTTATAACTTAAAGTGAACAAGATTTCAATCCTGCGTTTCACACACACTCACTTTCAACAACTCAAAATTCAAAATACACCGAACTTCCAGTTTACTTTCAACACAATTTCAAGAGTTTTTAACTGAGAAGGCCTGAGGACCAAGGCCTGAGAACAAGAAGACTCCAATTTCTATATATATTATATACTAAAATCATCCAGTCCCGGTACCGCTAAATCCGTACCAAGCTAATCATGTATTGTAATTCCTCTTTTCTTGTCACATAGTTTAAGAGCGGTCTCGGGGGAACTCATCGCCTGACGTTGGCGTGCCTGCATATCGGTCCGGTGATTTATTCGTCCTTAATCCTTGTCATCTTCCCACTCCTCTACGTGTGTATCTGAATTTCTTTTCAACAATTCTCGGCCCCTTGTGAAGCCCAGTATCAATATCGGAAGGAATTGGTTGCGCCTGGCTTTCGACATTTTGTAATACCATAATCTCATTTAGTACTGCCTAATAATTTGCTGCTGTTATTTTTGCATACCGGTTTGGACTGAATTTATCCCCTCTGCATTACTCAATTACATTGTCATCAATTTCTGGCACCAAAACGGTCAGTGTGCAGAAGTCTTCATCAGCAGCAAGGCGTGCACCATGTATGCAATCATTTACATCAGCTCGAGTCGAGAGCCTCACCAATGAACACACACACACATGTACCCACTCACAAAATAAATATCTACGGTTGTGAGTGAGGCGAAGAGAATATCCTGACGTGAGAAAGTTGGCAGTGAGTAGGGAGAAAATAATGAATTTTGATACCCAACATTTCTTTACAGTCTCGTGCCACAGTCTCCAGTGGGCTATCAAGGTTATTTACATCAAAAATCTTGCTGTAGGATTGCTTTCCGTCCTCAGCTAAGCAATTCACTTTGTAAATTGAAGTTTTCCCATCAATCTTTTCAAAAATTGAGTTGATATTCTCCTCCGTCGGATCCAACTTCTTCAGAGCATCTCTAAGAAGATATGTAAAATAACTAATTTATTCAACTTATAATTACAAAGTTACATACATCTTTCCCCACAAATCCTTAAACCGTCCAGACTCCCTCTTTGTGGGACCACCAAGAATTAGGATCCCTTTCTTTGGTTCCACATACGTATTATAGTCGAGGTTATCATAACCTTTTGCCATGAACTCGTCAAATTTGAAGTCGGCTTCTCCTAGTGCATTTTCCCAATGGAAAGTGTCGTTGTAGTGGCGATCTTGTTGGCGACGATGGTGTTTCCAAATCTCAAACACCAGAGTCTTCTCGCACTCAGAGAGATCTCTCGTTTCAATTTCGACATGGAAAAACTTCCAACCATGCAATTAAAAATAATACGTAATCACAAGCCGCAGGCGATCAGACACACGGTCAGACACGCGATCTGTAAACTAATGGATGTCCCATGTCTCGCGTGTCGGTAATGACATCCGGAATAGTAATGGATAGCCCATACACCTGTTAATTCGTCACATCCGGTAAAGTAATGGACAAAGACAATCTACTTACGGCAAATGTTGTATTGATAATTAATTGAACATGGCTCAACTTATCTAACCTTAATGACTAACGTAGAATTAAACTCAAGCGTAAGGGGAAAGTAAAATCCTGACTGGTGAGAATAGGTAATATTTTGTTCGTGAAGTGCTTGGGTTGGACGGAATTGAATGAATTTCTCCAAGTGAAAATCACTTGGATACACTGGAGAGAGATATGCCGAATTTACACTTTTCACTTCACCATTACTTCACTCGGAAATTAACATTACGCTTATGGAGCAAACAAAATTAAAACAAAATTTGAAAATGGGTTAGCAACGATTACAACGTGGGTTAATTTCCGAGTGAAGTAATGGTGAAGTGAAAAGTGTAAATTCGGCAATAGCGTCAGTTCGCTACGAGCCAACTCACATTGGTTTTGGTTGAGGGCGAGGAGATATATTCTCTTTTCCCCGCTTTCCTTTACATTTAATTTACACCGTGTTTAGGAATGGATGGAGTCACTCACATGCTTCAATACGCTCATTTGTCCGTACTACATTGCATTCTACCTCCACAATACTTGGACTTGTATTGATTCGCACTACGCCTAAGCACGAATGAGCAATTCTAGCCACACTGGACGCCATTATTGCAACATATGCCGACTCGGCAATAAGTTCGAATCGACGTGGTGGAATGGACAACGGTTTACATGGTCAATTATTCCTCCTAAGCCGACCGCAGTACCTGTGCAATCATGTACTTCACTTGGCGTTGGTTTGCCAAATTTAAAAACTGATGGTTTAAATCTGAAGTCGGGCTACTCTGTCTACTGTCCGGGCTATCCCAGTCCCGTAATACATAACTTACCCATGTGTCAAACGTTTCTAGAAACATACGAATATGTTACATCTGTCAGTTGGTGCCCTTTACCATGCGCAATCGTATTTTGCGCAGTGGTAGCAATTACTTTAAGTAAATTATGGTCTACTTTTCTCGGCACGTACTTTTGGTTATATTTAAAAAATTATATTGGTCTTATCGTTGTGCAGCAGAATCAAATGGTTGATCATCTCCAACTGGAAACACGTTTTCCTTTAGTCATTATCAAATACATTTTTGCCGCCCCGGATATTGTAGGTAGCCGAAATTCTCATCGCTCGTGGTCAAAGTTGCTGATGTTAGATGCTGGCGGATCCTAAAGCCCCCAGTCATATTCACAGTGTAATCCACAAATGGCAACGCAAACAGCGAATCTCTTATTAACGCTTTATTCACAAACAAATATAATACAAGTAATCCGTAATTTCCAAATGGTCGGCCTAAAGCATATCGACCTCGTCCTCCGGAACTAAGTAATCGTCGAGATAAACTAGTTCATTGCTCTGCCTGTTCTGATCTAATCCTTTCAGGATGCTTATACGTTGTTTACTGGTTTCCGAGGCATTTAAATAACCTTTGTCGTCATCACTGAAGGTCCACAGTGACGCAACCACTTCAATAGTTGGGGCCTTAGCAATTGTGTTATGTTCACGAATTCCGATTCCGATCACCATTACTCCCTTTAATGATCTTTTGCACTGTTGGGTGTACCCTTGGTACCATGTACCCTTTGGTTCAACCGAAGGCACAGCAAGAGAGAGCAAAATAATTAAGACTGAATAAAATGTAACTCAAACGAGAATTTTCTTTTTCTTCTGCTCAATTTAATGAGATTCAATCAAAAATAAAATTCAAGAAATAAAATGAATGATACAAATATTGTCACCCGACTGAAGACTCCTCGTCTCAAAATGAGGGATGATCAATCATGAAAATGATCATCATTTACGAGCACTTTAGAATATTTCATAAAGTAATTAAATGAAATATGTAGAAACTGAAAAGATTGGACTGTGGGAAATACTACTCACTCTAACTTTTCTCAGGCGTCCTCGTTCTCTCGTGGTTGGAAAATGGTGACCTCGTCGACACTGTTGTCGAAAAGTTGTTTTCAGTACAAAAATTAATTTCAGAACGCGGCGTGTAATACATACTCATGTACATAATCTTAACATACCTTAATCTCAAGGAATTCACGTTCGGATGGTTGTGATGCATATTAGACTTGTTAAAGAAAAATAAAACATCACTTGGAGTTGGAGCTCGACTAGGAACTGGAGTCGGTGATGATTTGATACCGTGAATGATACCAATTATGAGAAACAGTTTGAGATACATTTCGTGAAATTGAAATTATATGTGTTGATAAAGTTGGAGAATCCGCACTACGTTCAAGATTTAGTTCATATCAAATCGAATCAAAAATGGATTCCACTTCCTGCCCTGGGAGTCCTGGGATCAGTTCGGAAGAAGAAATCGTTTTCCAGAAGAGTGAGGCACAATTAAAAGCTACCACCGCACATCCCAATTTACAAAATTATATATTCTCTAAAATGATCTGAAAATTGATTGATTGAAAATGTGATCTGCTTCAAAAGCAGTTAGTTCCAACATTTCTTCGTAGTATTCTTTTTTAGCCAACGCCAGTGAGAATCCGACTTCATAACATCAACCTTCACGTCTATAAAAACCACACGTATATGTTTGGGAACAAATGAGTGAAGCTCTACACGAATACGAACTTTCTCCAAACTCTGTTCACCGGGTTTTTCAACGTGGCTCCAAACAGTTCTATAGCACAGAGGCTTACATCCTGATGTTTACATCCAAACCTGAAACACTAGAAATAATTTTAAAGTAATTCTCACAAATCCACTAGATAATCAATGAACTTTTTAGCTTGATCGAGAGTCAGCAGGTATCCCAATCCGAGTTCCCTGTTCGGTGGATCCATCAGGCTTATGGTGGTGGAAATCTATGTTACTACAATTCCGAGATTAATTACTTTAGCTGGCTAACTACGTGTATAACTAATATATGCTCGAATATGTTACAACTGTCAGTTGGTGCCCTTTTAGCATACACAATCATATTTTGTGCAATGGTAGCAATTATAAGTAAATTATGGTCTACTTTTCTCGGCCGGAACTTCGGATTATTACATTTCATTATATTTAATAAGGCCAATATGAATAATTAGCGTAAAGCAGATTCACACCAACTGGAAACATGTTATCATTTTGGGCATTAGCAAATAATTTTTTACCGTGCCGGCTATTGTAAGTACACCGATATATGGTACACGTGGTGCACCAATGACGAAATATTCTCTATCAGCTGTCGTTCTTGCTTCCAAATATGACGGCGGCTGCCTAACCGGATACTTGTACTTGCTCATAGTCAAAGGCGCTGATGTTAGATACTGGTGGATCCTAAAGCCCCCAGTCGCATTCACAATGCAATCCACAAATTGTAACACAGACAGCGAATTTCTTATTAACGCTTTATTCACAAACAAATATAATACAAGTAATCCGTAATTTTAAAGTGGTCGGCCCAAAGCATATCGACCTCGTCATCCGGAACTAAATAATCGTCGAGATAAACAAGTCCATTGCTCTGCCTGTTCTGATCTTATCCTATTTCATAAAACTGTTCACGCTCCAAATCTTCTCACTGTCTCTGGTGAAGATAGTGAAAAGAGTGAAAAGATAAAGATTTGTATGTTAAATAAAATACAAAGCAAATGCGGAAAGAGTAACTTCACACAAACTGGCATGACCATAGGGAATCGTAGAGAATGACCCGAGGGTCCGGTCGGGTCTTAACATACCTTAATCTCAAGGAATTCACGTTTGGATGGTTGTGATGGATCCTGCATATTAGACACGTTAAAGAAAAATGAAACATCACTCGGAGTCGGTGATGATTTGATACCATGAATGCCAATAATGAGATACAGTTTGAGATATATTTGAAACTGAAATTATGTGTTAATAAAGTTGGAGAATAATAGGTCCGCACTGCGTTCAAGATATAGTTAAGCTGGAATGAACATCCGAATTGTTCACAGATAATATTAGAATATCGAGGTTGGTCCAGATTTATATTAGTAGTATTAGATTGCATCTCGTCTCTACCAGTATAAGATCTAGACGACGTGCCAAAGTCTCTCCTAAAACACTGAAACTGGAATGAACATCCGAATTTTTCACAGACAACATTAAAATATCGAGGTCGGTCCAGATTTAAATTAATATTATTAGACTGCATCTCATCTATACCAGTCTATGATCTAGACGACGTGCCAAAATCTTTCCTAAAATACTAAGCGATACCGATTAACGGGTCTTGCTATGCAAAGAGAACGTTTGTATATTTCTGTTGTAAAAAAAATCATAAATGGATTCCGCTTCCTGCCCTGGGAGTCCTGGGATCAGAAGAAATCGTTTTCCAGAAGAGTGAGGCATAATTAAAAGCTACCGAACATCCCAATTTACAAAATTATATATTTTCTAAAATAATGTATGAAAACTAATTGAAACATGACTGTCAAGGAAATGGCTCTCCTGTCACCAATTGGTTGCAGTTTTATACAGATGTAGATATTGACCTCACGAACAACTTTCCAATTGGTAGTGCATCGCATAAATCCGGTTTTGGCCGGATTCGATCGAATCCGGAAAAAGTCGGAGTCGGATTCATGCGATGCACTACCTATTGGTAGTGAATGTGACATCGCGCATTCCGGCGCATGGAATACAGGTTGGGGAGGGTCAGGCTTTTTCCATAATTCTTCCGTGGCTTAAATTTTATTCTCGTTCCACTCTAACGGAGTCTATTAAACCGAAATTAAAATTGTATTTTTTGTTTTATTCCTACCGAGCGCCGAGAACCAAGATAATTATGTTTTCCGGTTTTCCATCAAACAAAAGTCTATTTTGGCGACAGAAAGTCCTGGAACTCAACCATAATGAATGAATGAAAATAAATACTAATTATACTAAATACCTTCCAGTCATTATCCTTATCTGTTGGCGGTCAATTACAAATTACAAGTATTTCAATTACGTATTTTCAATTACAAGTAATTGAATTACTTGTAATTAATTACTT